>CAVNVL010000055.1:0-40985 GCA_963691935.1 Nephrotoma guestfalica | reverse complement strand
GGAGGTTCGATATTGCGATATTTCATATTATGTGTATGGAGAGTATCCAATTTCATCGGACGATTTTCTTACAACATCAAACGTCGATTACAGGAAAATCAGACGTTGTTTTGACTCAATTTAAACGGATTTTTATTCAGAATTAAATAACCTATCATAATTGGTACAATAGTCCAATATTTGGAACAATGATTTTTTTTGTTTCGTATTTTTCGGACGGAAAAACAACGCAGGTCCCGACCTGCAAAATTTGTGAAAATTAATTGAAATTTTTTTCTACCGAAATTAGACGGCATATAGTTGCAAATATTCATAAGGTCAACCTAATAAAGAAATTATGTGAAAATTATGTATCGGAGGTTCGATATTGCGATATTTCATATTATGTGTATGGAGAGTATCCAATTTCATCGGACGATTTTCTTACAACTTCAAACGTCGATTACAGGAAAACCAGACGTAGTTTTGACTCAATTTAAACGGATTTTTATTCAGAATTAAATAACCTATCATAATTGGTACAATAGTCCAATATTTGGAACAATGATTTTTTTTGTTTCGTATTTTTCGGACGGAAAAACAACGCAGGTCCCGACCTGCAAAATTTGTGAAAATTAATTGAAATTTTTTTCTACCGAAATTAGACGGCATATAGTTGCAAATATTCATAAGGTCAACCTAATAAAGAAATTATGTGAAAATTATGTATCGGAGGTCCGATATTGCGATATTTCATATTATGTGTATGGAGAGCATCCAATTTCATCGGACGATTTTCTTACAACTTCAAACGTCGATTACAGGAAAACCAGACGTTGTTTTGACTCAATTTAAACGGATTTTTATTCAGAATTAAATAACCTATCATAATTGGTACAATAGTCCAATATTTGGAACAATGATTTTTTTTGTTTCGTATTTTTCGGACGAAAAAACAACGCAGGTCCCGACCTGCAAAATTTGTGAAAATTAATTGAAATTTTTTTCTACCGAAATTAGACGGCATATAGTTGCAAATATTCATAAGGTCAACCTAATAAAGAAATTATGTGAAAATTATGTATCGGAGGTTCGATATTGCGATATTTCATATTATGTGTATGGAGAGTATCCAATTTCATCGGACGATTTTCTTACAACTTCAAACGTCGATTACAGGAAAACCAGACGTTGTTTTGACTCAATTTAAACGGATTTTTATTCAGAATTAAATAACCTATCATAATTGGTACAATAGTCCAATATTTGGAACAATGATTTTTTTTGTTTCGTATTTTTCGGACGGAAAAACAACGCAGGTCCCGACCTGCAAAATTTGTGAAAATTAATTGAAATTTTTTTCTACCGAAATTAGACGGCATATAGTTGCAAATATTCATAAGGTCAACCTAATAAAGAAATTATGTGAAAATTATGTATCGGAGGTTCGATATTGCGATATTTCATATTATGTGTATGGAGAGTATCCAATTTCATCGGACGATTTTCTTACAACTTCAAACGTCGATTACAGGAAAACCAGACGTAGTTTTCACTCAATTTAAACGGATTTTTATTCAGAATTAAATAACCTATCATAATTGGTACAATAGTCCAATATTTGGAACAATGATTTTTTTTGTTTCGTATTTTTCGGACGGAAAAACAACGCAGGTCCCGACCTGCAAAATTTGTGAAAATTAATTGAAATTTTTTTCTACCGAAATTAGACGGCATATAGTTGCAAATATTCATAAGGTCAACCTAATAAAGAAATTATGTGAAAATTATGTATCGGAGGTTCGATATTGCGATATTTCATATTATGTGTATGGAGAGTATCCAATTTCATCGGACGATTTTCTTACAACATCAAACGTCGATTACAGGAAAATCAGACGTTGTTTTGACTCAATTTAAACGGATTTTTATTCAGAATTAAATAACCTATCATAATTGGTACAATAGTCCAATATTTGGAACAATGATTTTTTTTGTTTCGTATTTTTCGGACGGAAAAACAACGCAGGTCACGACCTGCAAAATTTGTGAAAATTAATTGAAATTTTTTTCTACCGAAATTAGACGGCATATAGTTGCAAATATTCATAAGGTCAACCTAATAAAGAAATTATGTGAAAATTATGTATCGGAGGTTCGATATTGCGATATTTCATATTATGTGTATGGAGAGTATCCAATTTCATCGGACGATTTTCTTACAACTTCAAACGTCGATTACAGGAAAACCAGACGTAGTTTTGACTCAATTTAAACGGATTTTTATTCAGAATTAAATAACCTATCATAATTGGTACAATAGTCCAATATTTGGAACAATGATTTTTTTTGTTTCGTATTTTTCGGACGGAAAAACAACGCAGGTCCCGACCTGCAAAATTTGTGAAAATTAATTGAAATTTTTTTCTACCGAAATTAGACGGCATATAGTTGCAAATATTCATAAGGTCAACCTAATAAAGAAATTATGTGAAAATTATGTATCGGAGGTTCGATATTGCGATATTTCATATTATGTGTATGGAGAGTATCCAATTTCATCGGACGATTTTCTTACAACATCAAACGTCGATTACAGGAAAACCAGACGTTGTTTTCACTCAATTTAAACGGATTTTTATTCAGAATTAAATAACCTATCATAATTGGTACAATAGTCCAATATTTGGAACAATGATTTTTTTTGTTTCGTATTTTTCGGACGGAAAAACAATGCAGGTCCCGACCTGCAAAATTTGTGAAAATGAATTGAAATTTTTTTCTACCGAAATTAGACGGCATATAGTTGCAAATATTCATAAGGTCAACCTAATAAAGAAATTATGTGAAAATTATGTATCGGAGGTTCGATATTGCGATATTTCATATTATGTGTATGGAGAGTATCCAATTTCTCGGACGATTTTCTTACAACATCAAACGTCGATTACAGGAAAACCAGACGTTGTTTTCACTCAATTTAAACGGATTTTTATTCAGAATTAAATAACCTATCATAATTGGTACAATAGTCCAATATTTGGAACAATGATTTTTTTTGTTTCGTATTTTTCGGACGGAAAAACAACGCAGGTCCCGACCTGCAAAATTTGTGAAAATTAATTGAAATTTTTTTCTACCGAAATTAGACGGCATATAGTTGCAAATATTCATAAGGTCAACCTAATAAAGAAATTATGTGAAAATTATGTATCGGAGGTTCGATATTGCGATATTTCATATTATGTGTATGGAGAGTATCCAATTTCATCGGACGATTTTCTTACAACATCAAACGTCGATTACAGGAAAATCAGACGTTGTTTTGACTCAATTTAAACGGATTTTTATTCAGAATTAAATAACCTATCATAATTGGTACAATAGTCCAATATTTGGAACAATGATTTTTTTTGTTTCGTATTTTTCGGACGGAAAAACAACGCAGGTCCCGACCTGCAAAATTTGTGAAAATTAATTGAAATTTTTTTCTACCGAAATTAGACGGCATATAGTTGCAAATATTCATAAGGTCAACCTAATAAAGAAATTATGTGAAAATTATGTATCGGAGGTTCGATATTGCGATATTTCATATTATGTGTATGGAGAGTATCCAATTTCATCGGACGATTTTCTTACAACTTCAAACGTCGATTACAGGAAAACCAGACGTAGTTTTGACTCAATTTAAACGGATTTTTATTCAGAATTAAATAACCTATCATAATTGGTACAATAGTCCAATATTTGGAACAATGATTTTTTTTGTTTCGTATTTTTCGGACGGAAAAACAACGCAGGTCCCGACCTGCAAAATTTGTGAAAATTAATTGAAATTTTTTTCTACCGAAATTAGACGGCATATAGTTGCAAATATTCATAAGGTCAACCTAATAAAGAAATTATGTGAAAATTATGTATCGGAGGTTCGATATTGCGATATTTCATATTATGTGTATGGAGAGTATCCAATTTCATCGGACGATTTTCTTACAACATCAAACGTCGATTACAGGAAAACCAGACGTTGTTTTCACTCAATTTAAACGGATTTTTATTCAGAATTAAATAACCTATCATAATTGGTACAATAGTCCAATATTTGGAACAATGATTTTTTTTGTTTCGTATTTTTCGGACGGAAAAACAATGCAGGTCCCGACCTGCAAAATTTGTGAAAATTAATTGAAATTTTTTTCTACCGAAATTAGACGGCATATAGTTGCAAATATTCATAAGGTCAACCTAATAAAGAAATTATGTGAAAATTATGTATCGGAGGTTCGATATTGCGATATTTCATATTATGTGTATGGAGAGCATCCAATTTCATCGGACGATTTTCTTACAACTTCAAACGTCGATTACAGGAAAACCAGACGTTGTTTTGACTCAATTTAAACGGATTTTTATTCAGAATTAAATAACCTATCATAATTGGTACAATAGTCCAATATTTGGAACAATGATTTTTTTTGTTTCGTATTTTTCGGACGGAAAAACAACGCAGGTCCCGACCTGCAAAATTTGTGAAAATTAATTGAAATTTTTTTCTACCGAAATTAGACGGCATATAGTTGCAAATATTCATAAGGTCAACCTAATAAAGAAATTATGTGAAAATTATGTATCGGAGGTTCGATATTGCGATATTTCATATTATGTGTATGGAGAGTATCCAATTTCATCGGACGATTTTCTTACAACATCAAACGTCGATTACAGGAAAACCAGACATTGTTTTCACTCAATTTAAACGGATTTTTATTCAGAATTAAATAACCTATCATAATTGGTACAATAGTCCAATATTTGGAACAATGATTTTTTTTGTTTCGTATTTTTCGGACGGAAAAACAACGCAGGTCCCGACCTGCAAAATTTGTGAAAATTAATTGAAATTTTTTTCTACCGAAATTAGACGGCATATAGTTGCAAATATTCATAAGGTCAACCTAATAAAGAAATTATGTGAAAATTATGTATCGGAGGTTCGATATTGCGATATTTCATATTATGTGTATGGAGAGTATCCAATTTCATCGGACGATTTTCTTACAACATCAAACGTCGATTACAGGAAAACCAGACGTTGTTTTGACTCAATTTAAACGGATTTTTATTCAGAATTAAATAACCTATCATAATTGGTACAATAGTCCAATATTTGGAACAATGATTTTTTTTGTTTCGTATTTTTCGGACGGAAAAACAACGCAGGTCCCGACCTGCAAAATTTGTGAAAATTAATTGAAATTTTTTTCTACCGAAATTAGACGGCATATAGTTGCAAATATTCATAAGGTCAACCTAATAAAGAAATTATGTGAAAATTATGTATCGGAGGTTCGATATTGCGATATTTCATATTATGTGTATGGAGAGTATCCAATTTCATCGGACGATTTTCTTACAACATCAAACGTCGATTACAGGAAAACCAGACGTTGTTTTGACTCAATTTAAACGGATTTTTATTCAGAATTAAATAACCTATCATAATTGGTACAATAGTCCAATATTTGGAACAATGATTTTTTTTGTTTCGTATTTTTCGGACGGAAAAACAACGCAGGTCCCGACCTGCAAAATTTGTGAAAATTAATTGAAATTTTTTTCTACCGAAATTAGACGGCATATAGTTGCAAATATTCATAAGGTCAACCTAATAAAGAAATTATGTGAAAATTATGTATCGGAGGTTCGATATTGCGATATTTCATATTATGTGTATGGAGAGTATCCAATTTCATCGGACGATTTTCTTACAACATCAAACGTCGATTACAGGAAAACCAGACGTTGTTTTGACTCAATTTAAACGGATTTTTATTCAGAATTAAATAACCTATCATAATTGGTACAATAGTCCAATATTTGGAACAATGATTTTTTTTGTTTCGTATTTTTCGGACGGAAAAACAACGCAGGTCCCGACCTGCAAAATTTGTGAAAATTAATTGAAATTTTTTTCTACCGAAATTAGACGGCATATAGTTGCAAATATTCATAAGGTCAACCTAATAAAGAAATTATGTGAAAATTATGTATCGGAGGTTCGATATTGCGATATTTCATATTATGTGTATGGAGAGTATCCAATTTCATCGGACGATTTTCTTACAACATCAAACGTCGATTACAGGAAAATCAGACGTTGTTTTGACTCAATTTAAACGGATTTTTATTCAGAATTAAATAACCTATCATAATTGGTACAATAGTCCAATATTTGGAACAATGATTTTTTTTGTTTCGTATTTTTCGGACGGAAAAACAACGCAGGTCCCGACCTGCAAAATTTGTGAAAATTAATTGAAATTTTTTTCTACCGAAATTAGACGGCATATAGTTGCAAATATTCATAAGGTCAACCTAATAAAGAAATTATGTGAAAATTATGTATCGGAGGTTCGATATTGCGATATTTCATATTATGTGTATGGAGAGTATCCAATTTCATCGGACGATTTTCTTACAACTTCAAACGTCGATTACAGGAAAACCAGACGTAGTTTTGACTCAATTTAAACGGATTTTTATTCAGAATTAAATAACCTATCATAATTGGTACAATAGTCCAATATTTGGAACAATGATTTTTTTTGTTTCGTATTTTTCGGACGGAAAAACAACGCAGGTCCCGACCTGCAAAATTTGTGAAAATTAATTGAAATTTTTTTCTACCGAAATTAGACGGCATATAGTTGCAAATATTCATAAGGTCAACCTAATAAAGAAATTATGTGAAAATTATGTATCGGAGGTTCGATATTGCGATATTTCATATTATGTGTATGGAGAGCATCCAATTTCATCGGACGATTTTCTTACAACTTCAAACGTCGATTACAGGAAAACCAGACGTTGTTTTGACTCAATTTAAACGGATTTTTATTCAGAATTAAATAACCTATCATAATTGGTACAATAGTCCAATATTTGGAACAATGATTTTTTTTGTTTCGTATTTTTCGGACGGAAAAACAACGCAGGTCCCGACCTGCAAAATTTGTGAAAATTAATTGAAATTTTTTTCTACCGAAATTAGACGGCATATAGTTGCAAATATTCATAAGGTCAACCTAATAAAGAAATTATGTGAAAATTATGTATCGGAGGTTCGATATTGCGATATTTCATATTATGTGTATGGAGAGTATCCAATTTCATCGGACGATTTTCTTACAACATCAAACGTCGATTACAGGAAAACCAGACGTTGTTTTGACTCAATTTAAACGGATTTTTATTCAGAATTAAATAACCTATCATAATTGGTACAATAGTCCAATATTTGGAACAATGATTTTTTTTGTTTCGTATTTTTCGGACGGAAAAACAACGCAGGTCCCGACCTGCAAAATTTGTGAAAATTAATTGAAATTTTTTTCTACCGAAATTAGACGGCATATAGTTGCAAATATTCATAAGGTCAACCTAATAAAGAAATTATGTGAAAATTATGTATCGGAGGTTCGATATTGCGATATTTCATATTATGTGTATGGAGAGTATCCAATTTCATCGGACGATTTTCTTACAACATCAAACGTCGATTACAGGAAAATCAGACGTTGTTTTGACTCAATTTAAACGGATTTTTATTCAGAATTAAATAACCTATCATAATTGGTACAATAGTCCAATATTTGGAACAATGATTTTTTTTGTTTCGTATTTTTCGGACGGAAAAACAACGCAGGTCCCGACCTGCAAAATTTGTGAAAATTAATTGAAATTTTTTTCTACCGAAATTAGAAGGCATATAGTTGCAAATATTCATAAGGTCAACCTAATAAAGAAATTATGTGAAAATTATGTATTGAAGGTTCGATATTGCGATATTTCATATTATGTGTATGGAGAGTATCCAATTTCATCGGACGATTTTCTTACAACATCAAACGTCGATTACAGGAAAACCAGACGTTGTTTTCACTCAATTTAAACGGATTTTTATTCAGAATTAAATAACCTATCATAATTGGTACAATAGTCCAATATTTGGAACAATGATTTTTTTTGTTTCGTATTTTTCGGACGGAAAAACAACGCAGGTCCCGACCTGCAAAATTTGTGAAAATTAATTGAAATTTTTTTCTACCGAAATTAGACGGCATATAGTTGCAAATATTCATAAGGTCAACCTAATAAAGAAATTATGTGAAAATTATGTATCGGAGGTTCGATATTGCGATATTTCATATTATGTGTATGGAGAGTATCCAATTTCATCGGACGATTTTCTTACAACATCAAACGTCGATTACAGGAAAACCAGACGTTGTTTTCACTCAATTTAAACGGATTTTTATTCAGAATTAAATAACCTATCATAATTGGTACAATAGTCCAATATTTGGAACAATGATTTTTTTTGTTTCGTATTTTTCGGACGGAAAAACAACGCAGGTCCCGACCTGCAAAATTTGTCAAAATTAATTGAAATTTTTTTCTACCGAAATTAGACGGCATATAGTTGCAAATATTCATAAGGTCAACCTAATAAAGAAATTATGTGAAAATTATGTATCGGAGGTTCGATATTGCGATATTTCATATTATGTGTATGGAGAGTATCCAATTTCATCGGACGATTTTCTTACAACTTCAAACGTCGATTACAGGAAAACCAGACGTTGTTTTGACTCAATTTAAACGGATTTTTATTCAGAATTAAATAACCTATCATAATTGGTACAATAGTCCAATATTTGGAACAATGATTTTTTTTGTTTCGTATTTTTCGGACGGAAAAACAACGCAGGTCCCGACCTGCAAAATTTGTCAAAATTAATTGAAATTTTTTTCTACCGAAATTAGACGGCATATAGTTGCAAATATTCATAAGGTCAACCTAATAAAGAAATTATGTGAAAATTATGTATCGGAGGTTCGATATTGCGATATTTCATATTATCATCGGACGATTTTCTTACAACTTCAAACGTCGATTACAGGAAAACCAGACGTTGTTTTGACTCAATTTAAACGGATTTTTATTCAGAATTAAATAACCTATCATAATTGGTACAATAGTCCAATATTTGGAACAATGATTTTTTTTGTTTCGTATTTTTCGGACGGAAAAACAACGCAGGTCCCGACCTGCAAAATTTGTGAAAATTAATTGAAATTTTTTTCTACCGAAATTAGACGGCATATAGTTGCAAATATTCATAAGGTCAACCTAATAAAGAAATTATGTGAAAATTATGTATCGGAGGTTCGATATTGCGATATTTCATATTATGTGTATGGAGAGTATCCAATTTCATCGGACGATTTTCTTACAACTTCAAACGTCGATTACAGGAAAACCAGACGTTGTTTTGACTCAATTTAAACGGATTTTTATTCAGAATTAAATAACCTATCATAATTGGTACAATAGTCCAATATTTGGAACAATGATTTTTTTTGTTTCGTATTTTTCGGACGGAAAAACAACGCAGGTCCCGGCCTGCAAAATTTGTGAAAATTAATTGAAATTTTTTTCTACCGAAATTAGACGGCATATAGTTGCAAATATTCATAAGGTCAACCTAATAAAGAAATTATGTGAAAATTATGTATCGGAGGTTCGATATTGCGATATTTCATATTATGTGTATGGAGAGTATCCAATTTCATCGGACGATTTTCTTACAACATCAAACGTCGATTACAGGAAAACCAGACGTTGTTTTGACTCAATTTAAACGGATTTTTATTCAGAATTAAATAACCTATCATAATTGGTACAATAGTCCAATATTTGGAACAATGATTTTTTTTGTTTCGTATTTTTCGGACGGAAAAACAACGCAGGTCCCGACCTGCAAAATTTGTGAAAATTAATTGAAATTTTTTTCTACCGAAATTAGACGGCATATAGTTGCAAATATTCATAAGATCAACCTAATAAAGAAATTATGTGACAATTATGTATCGGAGGTTCGATATTGCGATATTTCATATTATGTGTATGGAGAGTATCCAATTTCATCGGACGATTTTCTTACAACTTCAAACGTCGATTACAGGAAAACCAGACGTTGTTTTGACTCAATTTAAACGGATTTTTATTCAGAATTAAATAACCTATCATAATTGGTACAATAGTCCAATATTTGGAACAATGATTTTTTTTGTTTCGTATTTTTCGGACGGAAAAACAACGCAGGTCCCGGCCTGCAAAATTTGTGAAAATTAATTGAAATTTTTTTCTACCGAAATTAGACGGCATATAGTTGCAAATATTCATAAGGTCAACCTAATAAAGAAATTATGTGAAAATTATGTATCGGAGGTTCGATATTGCGATATTTCATATTATGTGTATGGAGAGTATCCAATTTCATCGGACGATTTTCTTACAACATCAAACGTCGATTACAGGAAAACCAGACGTTGTTTTCACTCAATTTAAACGGATTTTTATTCAGAATTAAATAACCTATCATAATTGGTACAATAGTCCAATATTTGGAACAATGATTTTTTTTGTTTCGTATTTTTCGGACGGAAAAACAACGCAGGTCCCGACCTGCAAAATTTGTGAAAATTAATTGAAATTTTTTTCTACCGAAATTAGACGGCATATAGTTGCAAATATTCATAAGGTCAACCTAATAAAGAAATTATGTGAAAATTATGTATCGGAGGTTCGATATTGCGATATTTCATATTATGTGTATGGAGAGTATCCAATTTCATCGGACGATTTTCTTACAACATCAAACGTCGATTACAGGAAAACCAGACGTTGTTTTGACTCAATTTAAACGGATTTTTATTCAGAATTAAATAACCTATCATAATTGGTACAATAGTCCAATATTTGGAACAATGATTTTTTTTGTTTCGTATTTTTCGGACGGAAAAACAACGCAGGTCCCGACCTGCAAAATTTGTGAAAATTAATTGAAATTTTTTTCTACCGAAATAAGACGGCATATAGTTGCAAATATTCATAAGGTCAACCTAATAAAGAAATTATGTGAAAATTATGTATCGGAGGTTCGATATTGCGATATTTCATATTATGTGTATGGAGAGTATCCAATTTCATCGGACGATTTTCTTACAACATCAAACGTCGATTACAGGAAAACCAGACGTTGTTTTCACTCAATTTAAACGGATTTTTATTCAGAATTAAATAACCTATCATAATTGGTACAATAGTCCAATATTTGGAACAATGATTTTTTTTGTTTCGTATTTTTCGGACGGAAAAACAACGCAGGTCCCGACCTGCAAAATTTGTCAAAATTAATTGAAATTTTTTTCTACCGAAATTAGACGGCATATAGTTGCAAATATTCATAAGGTCAACCTAATAAAGAAATTATGTGAAAATTATGTATCGGAGGTTCGATATTGCGATATTTCATATTATGTGTATGGAGAGTATCCAATTTCATCGGACGATTTTCTTACAACTTCAAACGTCGATTACAGGAAAACCAGACGTTGTTTTGACTCAATTTAAACGGATTTTTATTCAGAATTAAATAACCTATCATAATTGGTACAATAGTCCAATATTTGGAACAATGATTTTTTTTGTTTCGTATTTTTCGGACGGAAAAACAACGCAGGTCCCGACCTGCAAAATTTGTCAAAATTAATTGAAATTTTTTTCTACCGAAATTAGACGGCATATAGTTGCAAATATTCATAAGGTCAACCTAATAAAGAAATTATGTGAAAATTATGTATCGGAGGTTCGATATTGCGATATTTCATATTATGTGTATGGAGAGTATCCAATTTCATCGGACGATTTTCTTACAACATCAAACGTCGATTACAGGAAAACCAGACGTTGTTTTCACTCAATTTAAACGGATTTTTATTCAGAATTAAATAACCTATCATAATTGGTACAATAGTCCAATATTTGGAACAATGATTTTTTTTGTTTCGTATTTTTCGGACGGAAAAACAACGCAGGTCCCGACCTGCAAAATTTGTGAAAATTAATTGAAATTTTTTTCTACCGAAATTAGACGGCATATAGTTGCAAATATTCATAAGGTCAACCTAATAAAGAAATTATGTGAAAATTATGTATTGAAGGTTCGATATTGCGATATTTCATATTATGTGTATGGAGAGTATCCAATTTCATCGGACGATTTTCTTACAACATCAAACGTCGATTACAGGAAAACCAGACGTTGTTTTGACTCAATTTAAACGGATTTTTATTCAGAATTAAATAACCTATCATAATTGGTACAATAGTCCAATATTTGGAACAATGATTTTTTTTGTTTCGTATTTTTCGGACGGAAAAACAACGCAGGTCCCGACCTGCAAAATTTGTGAAAATTAATTGAAATTTTTTTCTACCGAAATTAGACGGCATATAGTTGCAAATATTCATAAGGTCAACCTAATAAAGAAATTATGTGAAAATTATGTATCGGAGGTTCGATATTGCGATATTTCATATTATGTGTATGGAGAGTATCCAATTTCATCGGACGATTTTCTTACAACATCAAACGTCGATTACAGGAAAACCAGACGTTGTTTTCACTCAATTTAAACGGATTTTTATTCAGAATTAAATAACCTATCATAATTGGTACAATAGTCCAATATTTGGAACAATGATTTTTTTTGTTTCGTATTTTTCGGACGGAAAAACAACGCAGGTCCCGACCTGCAAAATTTGTCAAAATTAATTGAAATTTTTTTCTACCGAAATTAGACGGCATATAGTTGCAAATATTCATAAGGTCAACCTAATAAAGAAATTATGTGAAAATTATGTATCGGAGGTTCGATATTGCGATATTTCATATTATGTGTATGGAGAGTATCCAATTTCATCGGACGATTTTCTTACAACTTCAAACGTCGATTACAGGAAAACCAGACGTTGTTTTGACTCAATTTAAACGGATTTTTATTCAGAATTAAATAACCTATCATAATTGGTACAATAGTCCAATATTTGGAACAATGATTTTTTTTGTTTCGTATTTTTCGGACGGAAAAACAACGCAGGTCCCGACCTGCAAAATTTGTCAAAATTAATTGAAATTTTTTTCTACCGAAATTAGACGGCATATAGTTGCAAATATTCATAAGGTCAACCTAATAAAGAAATTATGTGAAAATTATGTATCGGAGGTTCGATATTGCGATATTTCATATTATCATCGGACGATTTTCTTACAACTTCAAACGTCGATTACAGGAAAACCAGACGTTGTTTTGACTCAATTTAAACGGATTTTTATTCAGAATTAAATAACCTATCATAATTGGTACAATAGTCCAATATTTGGAACAATGATTTTTTTTGTTTCGTATTTTTCGGACGGAAAAACAACGCAGGTCCCGACCTGCAAAATTTGTGAAAATTAATTGAAATTTTTTTCTACCGAAATTAGACGGCATATAGTTGCAAATATTCATAAGGTCAACCTAATAAAGAAATTATGTGAAAATTATGTATCGGAGGTTCGATATTGCGATATTTCATATTATGTGTATGGAGAGTATCCAATTTCATCGGACGATTTTCTTACAACTTCAAACGTCGATTACAGGAAAACCAGACGTTGTTTTGACTCAATTTAAACGGATTTTTATTCAGAATTAAATAACCTATCATAATTGGTACAATAGTCCAATATTTGGAACAATGATTTTTTTTGTTTCGTATTTTTCGGACGGAAAAACAACGCAGGTCCCGGCCTGCAAAATTTGTGAAAATTAATTGAAATTTTTTTCTACCGAAATTAGACGGCATATAGTTGCAAATATTCATAAGGTCAACCTAATAAAGAAATTATGTGAAAATTATGTATCGGAGGTTCGATATTGCGATATTTCATATTATGTGTATGGAGAGTATCCAATTTCATCGGACGATTTTCTTACAACATCAAACGTCGATTACAGGAAAACCAGACGTTGTTTTGACTCAATTTAAACGGATTTTTATTCAGAATTAAATAACCTATCATAATTGGTACAATAGTCCAATATTTGGAACAATGATTTTTTTTGTTTCGTATTTTTCGGACGGAAAAACAACGCAGGTCCCGACCTGCAAAATTTGTGAAAATTAATTGAAATTTTTTTCTACCGAAATTAGACGGCATATAGTTGCAAATATTCATAAGATCAACCTAATAAAGAAATTATGTGACAATTATGTATCGGAGGTTCGATATTGCGATATTTCATATTATGTGTATGGAGAGTATCCAATTTCATCGGACGATTTTCTTACAACTTCAAACGTCGATTACAGGAAAACCAGACGTTGTTTTGACTCAATTTAAACGGATTTTTATTCAGAATTAAATAACCTATCATAATTGGTACAATAGTCCAATATTTGGAACAATGATTTTTTTTGTTTCGTATTTTTCGGACGGAAAAACAACGCAGGTCCCGGCCTGCAAAATTTGTGAAAATTAATTGAAATTTTTTTCTACCGAAATTAGACGGCATATAGTTGCAAATATTCATAAGGTCAACCTAATAAAGAAATTATGTGAAAATTATGTATCGGAGGTTCGATATTGCGATATTTCATATTATGTGTATGGAGAGTATCCAATTTCATCGGACGATTTTCTTACAACATCAAACGTCGATTACAGGAAAACCAGACGTTGTTTTCACTCAATTTAAACGGATTTTTATTCAGAATTAAATAACCTATCATAATTGGTACAATAGTCCAATATTTGGAACAATGATTTTTTTTGTTTCGTATTTTTCGGACGGAAAAACAACGCAGGTCCCGACCTGCAAAATTTGTGAAAATTAATTGAAATTTTTTTCTACCGAAATTAGACGGCATATAGTTGCAAATATTCATAAGGTCAACCTAATAAAGAAATTATGTGAAAATTATGTATCGGAGGTTCGATATTGCGATATTTCATATTATGTGTATGGAGAGTATCCAATTTCATCGGACGATTTTCTTACAACATCAAACGTCGATTACAGGAAAACCAGACGTTGTTTTGACTCAATTTAAACGGATTTTTATTCAGAATTAAATAACCTATCATAATTGGTACAATAGTCCAATATTTGGAACAATGATTTTTTTTGTTTCGTATTTTTCGGACGGAAAAACAACGCAGGTCCCGACCTGCAAAATTTGTGAAAATTAATTGAAATTTTTTTCTACCGAAATAAGACGGCATATAGTTGCAAATATTCATAAGGTCAACCTAATAAAGAAATTATGTGAAAATTATGTATCGGAGGTTCGATATTGCGATATTTCATATTATGTGTATGGAGAGTATCCAATTTCATCGGACGATTTTCTTACAACATCAAACGTCGATTACAGGAAAACCAGACGTTGTTTTCACTCAATTTAAACGGATTTTTATTCAGAATTAAATAACCTATCATAATTGGTACAATAGTCCAATATTTGGAACAATGATTTTTTTTGTTTCGTATTTTTCGGACGGAAAAACAACGCAGGTCCCGACCTGCAAAATTTGTCAAAATTAATTGAAATTTTTTTCTACCGAAATTAGACGGCATATAGTTGCAAATATTCATAAGGTCAACCTAATAAAGAAATTATGTGAAAATTATGTATCGGAGGTTCGATATTGCGATATTTCATATTATGTGTATGGAGAGTATCCAATTTCATCGGACGATTTTCTTACAACTTCAAACGTCGATTACAGGAAAACCAGACGTTGTTTTGACTCAATTTAAACGGATTTTTATTCAGAATTAAATAACCTATCATAATTGGTACAATAGTCCAATATTTGGAACAATGATTTTTTTTGTTTCGTATTTTTCGGACGGAAAAACAACGCAGGTCCCGACCTGCAAAATTTGTCAAAATTAATTGAAATTTTTTTCTACCGAAATTAGACGGCATATAGTTGCAAATATTCATAAGGTCAACCTAATAAAGAAATTATGTGAAAATTATGTATCGGAGGTTCGATATTGCGATATTTCATATTATGTGTATGGAGAGTATCCAATTTCATCGGACGATTTTCTTACAACATCAAACGTCGATTACAGGAAAACCAGACGTTGTTTTCACTCAATTTAAACGGATTTTTATTCAGAATTAAATAACCTATCATAATTGGTACAATAGTCCAATATTTGGAACAATGATTTTTTTTTTTCGTATTTTTCGGACGGAAAAACAACGCAGGTCCCGACCTGCAAAATTTGTGAAAATTAATTGAAATTTTTTTCTACCGAAATTAGACGGCATATAGTTGCAAATATTCATAAGGTCAACCTAATAAAGAAATTATGTGAAAATTATGTATCGGAGGTTCGATATTGCGATATTTCATATTATGTGTATGGAGAGTATCCAATTTCATCGGACGATTTTCTTACAACATCAAACGTCGATTACAGGAAAACCAGACGTTGTTTTCACTCAATTTAAACGGATTTTTATTCAGAATTAAATAACCTATCATAATTGGTACAATAGTCCAATATTTGGAACAATGATTTTTTTTGTTTCGTATTTTTCGGACGGAAAAACAACGCAGGTCCCGACCTGCAAAATTTGTGAAAATTAATTGAAATTTTTTTCTACCGAAATTAGACGGCATATAGTTGCAAATATTCATAAGGTCAACCTAATAAAGAAATTATGTGAAAATTATGTATCGGAGGTTCGATATTGCGATATTTCATATTATGTGTATGGAGAGTATCCAATTTCATCGGACGATTTTCTTACAACATCAAACGTCGATTACAGGAAAACCAGACGTTGTTTTCACTCAATTTAAACGGATTTTTATTCAGAATTAAATAACCTATCATAATTGGTACAATAGTCCAATATTTGGAACAATGATTTTTTTTGTTTCGTATTTTTCGGACGGAAAAACAAAGCAGGTCCCGACCTGCAAAATTTGTGAAAATTAATTGAAATTTTTTTCTACCGAAATTAGACGGCATATAGTTGCAAATATTCATAAGGTCAACCTAATAAAGAAATTATGTGAAAATTATGTATCGGAGGTTCGATATTGCGATATTTCATATTATGTGTATGGAGAGTATCCAATTTCATCGGACGATTTTCTTACAACATCAAACGTCGATTACAGGAAAACCAGACGTTGTTTTCACTCAATTTAAACGGATTTTTATTCAGAATTAAATAACCTATCATAATTGGTACAATAGTCCAATATTTGGAACAATGATTTTTTTGTTTCGTATTTTTCGGACGGAAAAACAACGCAGGTCCCGACCTGCAAAATTTGTGAAAATTAATTGAAATTTTTTTCTACCGAAATTAGACGGCATATAGTTGCAAATATTCATAAGGTCAACCTAATAAAGAAATTATGTGAAAATTATGTATCGGAGGTTCGATATTGCGATATTTCATATTATGTGTATGGAGAGTATCCAATTTCATCGGACGATTTTCTTACAACATCAAACGTCGATTACAGGAAAACCAGACGTTGTTTTGACTCAATTTAAACGGATTTTTATTCAGAATTAAATAACCTATCATAATTGGTACAATAGTCCAATATTTGGAACAATGATTTTTTTTGTTTCGTATTTTTCGGACGGAAAAACAACGCAGGTCCCGACCTGCAAAATTTGTGAAAATTAATTGAAATTTTTTTCTACCGAAATTAGACGGCATATAGTTGCAAATATTCATAAGGTCAACCTAATAAAGAAATTATGTGAAAATTATGTATCGGAGGTTCGATATTGCGATATTTCATATTATGTGTATGGAGAGTATCCAATTTCATCGGACGATTTTCTTACAACATCAAACGTCGATTACAGGAAAACCAGACGTTGTTTTCACTCAATTTAAACGGATTTTTATTCAGAATTAAATAACCTATCATAATTGGTACAATAGTCCAATATTTGGAACAATGATTTTTTTTGTTTCGTATTTTTCGGACGGAAAAACAACGCAGGTCCCGACCTGCAAAATTTGTGAAAATTAATTGAAATTTTTTTCTACCGAAATTAGACGGCATATAGTTGCAAATATTCATAAGGTCAACCTAATAAAGAAATTATGTGAAAATTATGTATCGGAGGTTCGATATTGCGATATTTCATATTATGTGTATGGAGAGTATCCAATTTCATCGGACGATTTTCTTACAACATCAAACGTCGATTACAGGAAAACCAGACGTTGTTTTCACTCAATTTAAACGGATTTTTATTCAGAATTAAATAACCTATCATAATTGGTACAATAGTCCAATATTTGGAACAATGATTTTTTTTGTTTCGTATTTTTCGGACGGAAAAACAACGCAGGTCCCGACCTGCAAAATTTGTGAAAATTAATTGAAATTTTTTTCTACCGAAATTAGACGGCATATAGTTGCAAATATTCATAAGGTCAACCTAATAAAGAAATTATGTGAAAATTATGTATCGGAGGTTCGATATTGCGATATTTCATATTATGTGTATGGAGAGTATCCAATTTCATCGGACGATTTTCTTACAACATCAAACGTCGATTACAGGAAAACCAGACGTTGTTTTCACTCAATTTAAACGGATTTTTATTCAGAATTAAATAACCTATCATAATTGGTACAATAGTCCAATATTTGGAACAATGATTTTTTTTGTTTCGTATTTTTCGGACGGAAAAACAACGCAGGTCCCGACCTGCAAAATTTGTGAAAATTAATTGAAATTTTTTTCTACCGAAATTAGACGGCATATAGTTGCAAATATTCATAAGGTCAACCTAATAAAGAAATTATGTGAAAATTATGTATCGGAGGTTCGATATTGCGATATTTCATATTATGTGTATGGAGAGTATCCAATTTCATCGGACGATTTTCTTACAACATCAAACGTCGATTACAGGAAAACCAGACGTTGTTTTCACTCAATTTAAACGGATTTTTATTCAGAATTAAATAACCTATCATAATTGGTACAATAGTCCAATATTTGGAACAATGACTTTTTTTTGTTTCGTATTTTTCGGACGGAAAAACAACGCAGGTCCCGACCTGCAAAATTTGTGAAAATTAATTGAAATTTTTTTCTACCGAAATTAGACGGCATATAGTTGCAAATATTCATAAGGTCAACCTAATAAAGAAATTATGTGAAAATTATGTATCGGAGGTTCGATATTGCGATATTTCATATTATGTGTATGGAGAGTATCCAATTTCATCGGACGATTTTCTTACAACATCAAACGTCGATTACAGGAAAACCAGACGTTGTTTTGACTCAATTTAAACGGATTTTTATTCAGAATTAAATAACCTATCATAATTGGTACAATAGTCCAATATTTGGAACAATGATTTTTTTTGTTTCGTATTTTTCGGACGGAAAAACAACGCAGGTCCCGACCTGCAAAATTTGTGAAAATTAATTGAAATTTTTTTCTACCGAAATTAGACGGCATATAGTTGCAAATATTCATAAGGTCAACCTAATAAAGAAATTATGTGAAAATTATGTATCGGAGGTTCGATATTGCGATATTTCATATTATGTGTATGGAGAGTATCCAATTTCATCGGACGATTTTCTTACAACATCAAACGTCGATTACAGGAAAACCAGACGTTGTTTTCACTCAATTTAAACGGATTTTTATTCAGAATTAAATAACCTATCATAATTGGTACAATAGTCCAATATTTGGAACAATGATTTTTTTTGTTTCGTATTTTTCGGACGGAAAAACAACGCAGGTCCCGACCTGCAAAATTTGTGAAAATTAATGAAATTTTTTTCTACCGAAATTAGACGGCATATAGTTGCAAATATTCATAAGGTCAACCTAATAAAGAAATTATGTGAAAATTATGTATCGGAGGTTCGATATTGCGATATTTCATATTATGTGTATGGAGAGTATCCAATTTCATCGGACGATTTTCTTACAACATCAAACGTCGATTACAGGAAAACCAGACGTTGTTTTCACTCAATTTAAACGGATTTTTATTCAGAATTAAATAACCTATCATAATTGGTACAATAGTCCAATATTTGGAACAATGATTTTTTTTGTTTCGTATTTTTCGGACGGAAAAACAACGCTGGTCCCGACCTGCAAAATTTGTGAAAATTAATTGAAATTTTTTTCTACCGAAATTAGACGGCATATAGTTGCAAATATTCATAAGGTCAACCTAATAAAGAAATTATGTGAAAATTATGTATCGGAGGTTCGATATTGCGATATTTCATATTATGTGTATGGAGAGTATCCAATTTCATCGGACGATTTTCTTACAACATCAAACGTCGATTACAGGAAAACCAGACGTTGTTTTCACTCAATTTAAACGGATTTTTATTCAGAATTAAATAACCTATCATAATTGGTACAATAGTCCAATATTTGGAACAATGATTTTTTTTGTTTCGTATTTTTCGGACGGAAAAACAACGCAGGTCCCGACCTGCAAAATTTGTGAAAATTAATTGAAATTTTTTTCTACCGAAATTAGACGGCATATAGTTGCAAATATTCATAAGGTCAACCTAATAAAGAAATTATGTGAAAATTATGTATCGGAGGTTCGATATTGCGATATTTCATATTATGTGTATGGAGAGTATCCAATTTCATCGGACGATTTTCTTACAACATCAAACGTCGATTACAGGAAAACCAGACGTTGTTTTCACTCAATTTAAACGGATTTTTATTCAGAATTAAATAACCTATCATAATTGGTACAATAGTCCAATATTTGGAACAATGATTTTTTTTGTTTCGTATTTTTCGGACGGAAAAACAACGCAGGTCCCGACCTGCAAAATTTGTCAAAATTAATTGAAATTTTTTTCTACCGAAATTAGACGGCATATAGTTGCAAATATTCATAAGGTCAACCTAATAAAGAAATTATGTGAAAATTATGTATCGGAGGTTCGATATTGCGATATTTCATATTATGTGTATGGAGAGTATCCAATTTCATCGGACG
This sequence comes from Nephrotoma guestfalica, assembly GCA_963691935.1. Taxonomy (NCBI): domain Eukaryota; kingdom Metazoa; phylum Arthropoda; class Insecta; order Diptera; family Tipulidae; genus Nephrotoma; species Nephrotoma guestfalica. The sequence continues at coordinate 20,025 of CAVNVL010000055.1, read as the reverse complement.
ATTTTCTTACAACATCAAACGTCGATTACAGGAAAACCAGACGTTGTTTTGACTCAATTTAAACGGATTTTTATTCAGAATTAAATAACCTATCATAATTGGTACAATAGTCCAATATTTGGAACAATGATTTTTTTTGTTTCGTATTTTTCGGACGGAAAAACAACGCAGGTCCCGACCTGCAAAATTTGTGAAAATTAATTGAAATTTTTTTCTACCGAAATTAGACGGCATATAGTTGCAAATATTCATAAGGTCAACCTAATAAAGAAATTATGTGAAAATTATGTATCGGAGGTTCGATATTGCGATATTTCATATTATGTGTATGGAGAGTATCCAATTTCATCGGACGATTTTCTTACAACATCAAACGTCGATTACAGGAAAACCAGACGTTGTTTTGACTCAATTTAAACGGATTTTTATTCAGAATTAAATAACCTATCATAATTGGTACAATAGTCCAATATTTGGAACAATGATTTTTTTTGTTTCGTATTTTTCGGACGGAAAAACAACGCAGGTCCCGACCTGCAAAATTTGTGAAAATTAATTGAAATTTTTTTCTACCGAAATTAGACGGCATATAGTTGCAAATATTCATAAGGTCAACCTAATAAAGAAATTATGTGAAAATTATGTATCGGAGGTTCGATATTGCGATATTTCATATTATGTGTATGGAGAGTATCCAATTTCATCGGACGATTTTCTTACAACTTCAAACGTCGATTACAGGAAAACCAGACGTTGTTTTGACTCAATTTAAACGGATTTTTATTCAGAATTAAATAACCTATCATAATTGGAACAATAGTCCAATATTTGGAACAATGTTTTTTTTTGTTTCGTATTTTTCGGACGGAAAAACAACGCAGGTCCCGACCTGCAAAATTTGTGAAAATTAATTGAAATTTTTTTCTACCGAAATTAGACGGCATATAGTTGCAAATATTCATAAGGTCAACCTAATAAAGAAATTATGTGAAAATTATGTATCGGAGGTTCGATATTGCGATATTTCATATTATGTGATGGAGAGTATCCAATTTCATCGGACGATTTTCTTACAACTTCAAACGTCGATTACAGGAAAACCAGACGTTGTTTTCACTCAATTTAAACGGATTTTTATTCAGAATTAAATAACCTATCATAATTGGTACAATAGTCCAATATTTGGAACAATGATTTTTTTTGTTTCGTATTTTTCGGACGGAAAAACAACGCAGGTCCGACCTGCAAAATTTGTGAAAATTAATTGAAATTTTTTTCTACCGAAATTAGACGGCATATAGTTGCAAATATTCATAAGGTCAACCTAATAAAGAAATTATGTGAAAATTATGTATCGGAGGTTCGATATTGCGATATTTCATATTATGTGTATGGAGAGTATCCAATTTCATCGGACGATTTTCTTACAACTTCAAACGTCGATTACAGGAAAACCAGACGTTGTTTTGACTCAATTTAAACGGATTTTTATTCAGAATTAAATAACCTATCATAATTGGTACAATAGTCCAATATTTGGAACAATGATTTTTTTTGTTTCGTATTTTTCGGACGGAAAAACAACGCAGGTCCGACCTGCAAAATTTGTGAAAATTAATTGAAATTTTTTTCTACCGAAATTAGACGGCATATAGTTGCAAATATTCATAAGGTCAACCTAATAAAGAAATTATGTGAAAATTATGTATCGGAGGTTCGATATTGCGATATTTCATATTATGTGTATGGAGAGTATCCAATTTCATCGGACGATTTTCTTACAACATCAAACGTCGATTACAGGAAAACCAGACGTTGTTTTGACTCAATTAAACGGATTTTTATTCAGAATTAAATAACCTATCATAATTGGTACAATAGTCCAATATTTGGAACAATGATTTTTTTTGTTTCGTATTTTTCGGACGGAAAAACAACGCAGGTCCCGACCTGCAAAATTTGTGAAAATTAATTGAAATTTTTTTCTACCGAAATTAGACGGCATATAGTTGCAAATATTCATAAGGTCAACCTAATAAAGAAATTATGTGAAAATTATGTATCGGAGGTTCGATATTGCGATATTTCATATTATGTGTATGGAGAGTATCCAATTTCATCGGACGATTTTCTTACAACATCAACGTCGATTACAGGAAAACCAGACGTTGTTTTGACTCAATTTAAACGGATTTTTATTCAGAATTAAATAACCTATCATAATTGGTACAATAGTCCAATATTTGGAACAATGATTTTTTTGTTTCGTATTTTTCGGACGGAAAAACAACGCAGGTCCCGACCTGCAAAATTTGTGAAAATTAATTGAAATTTTTTTCTACCGAAATTAGACGGCATATAGTTGCAAATATTCATAAGGTCAACCTAATAAAGAAATTATGTGAAAATTATGTATCGGAGGTTCGATATTGCGATATTTCATATTATGTGTATGGAGAGTATCCAATTTCATCGGACGATTTTCTTACAACTTCAAACGTCGATTACAGGAAAACCAGACGTTGTTTTGACTCAATTTAAACGGATTTTATTCAGAATTAAATAACCTATCATAATTGGTACAATAGTCCAATATTTGGAACAATGATTTTTTTTGTTTCGTATTTTTCGGACGGAAAAACAACGCAGGTCCCGACCTGCAAAATTTGTGAAAATTAATTGAAATTTTTTTCTACCGAAATTAGACGGCATATAGTTGCAAATATTCATAAGGTCAACCTAATAAAGAAATTATGTGAAAATTATGTATCGGAGGTTCGATATTGCGATATTTCATATTATGTGTATGGAGAGTATCCAATTTCATCGGACGATTTTCTTACAACTTCAAACGTCGATTACAGGAAAACCAGACGTTGTTTTGACTCAATTTAAACGGATTTTTATTCAGAATTAAATAACCTATCATAATTGGTACATAGTCCAATATTTGGAACAATGATTTTTTTTGTTTCGTATTTTTCGGACGGAAAAACAACGCAGGTCCCGACCTGCAAAATTTGTAAAAATTAATTGAAATTTTTTTCTACCGAAATTAGACGGCATATAGTTGCAAATATTCATAAGGTCAACCTAATAAAGAAATTATGTGAAAATTATGTATCGGAGGTTCGATATTGCGATATTTCATATTATGTGTATGGAGAGTATCCAATTTCATCGGACGATTTTCTTACAACATCAAACGTCGATTACAGGAAAACCAGACGTTGTTTTGACTCAATTTAAACGGATTTTTATTCAGAATTAAATAACCTATCATAATTGGTACAATAGTCAATATTTGGAACAATGATTTTTTTTGTTTCGTATTTTTCGGACGGAAAAACAACGCAGGTCCCGACCTGCAAATTTGTGAAAATTAATTGAAATTTTTTTCTACCGAAATTAGACGGCATATAGTTGCAAATATTCATAAGGTCAACCTAATAAAGAAATTATGTGAAAATTATGTATCGGAGGTTCGATATTGCGATATTTCATATTATGTGTATGGAGAGTATCCAATTTCATCGGACGATTTTCTTACAACATCAAACGTCGATTACAGGAAAACCAGACGTTGTTTTCACTCAATTTAAACGGATTTTTATTCAGAATTAAATAACCTATCATAATTGGTACAATAGTCCAATATTTGGAACAATGATTTTTTTTGTTTCGTATTTTTCGGACGGAAAAACAACGCAGGTCCCGACCTGCAAAATTTGTGAAAATTAATTGAAATTTTTTTCTACCGAAATTAGACGGCATATAGTTGCAAATATTCATAAGGTCAACCTAATAAAGAAATTATGTGAAAATTATGTATAGGAGGTTCGATATTGCGATATTTCATATTATGTGTATGGAGAGTATCCAATTTCATCGGACGATTTTCTTACAACATCAAACGTCGATTACAGGAAAACCAGACGTTGTTTTGACTCAATTTAAACGGATTTTTATTCAGAATTAAATAACCTATCATAATTGGTACAATAGTCCAATATTTGGAACAATGATTTTTTTTGTTTCGTATTTTTCGGACGGAAAAACAACGCAGGTCCCGACCTGCAAAATTTGTGAAAATTAATTGAAATTTTTTTCTACCGAAATTAGACGGCATATAGTTGCAAATATTCATAAGGTCAACCTAATAAAGAAATTATGTGAAAATTATGTATCGGAGGTTCGATATTGCGATATTTCATATTATGTGTATGGAGAGTATCCAATTTCATCGGACGATTTTCTTACAACATCAAACGTCGATTACAGGAAAACCAGACGTTGTTTTCACTCAATTTAAACGGATTTTTATTCAGAATTAAATAACCTATCATAATTGGTACAATAGTCCAATATTTGGAACAATGATTTTTTTTGTTTCGTATTTTTCGGACGGAAAAACAACGCAGGTCCCGACCTGCAAAATTTGTGAAAATTAATTGAAATTTTTTTCTACCGAAATTAGACGGCATATAGTTGCAAATATTCATAAGGTCAACCTAATAAAGAAATTATGTGAAAATTATGTATCGGAGGTTCGATATTGCGATATTTCATATTATGTGTATGGAGAGTATCCAATTTCATCGGACGATTTTCTTACAACTTCAAACGTCGATTACAGGAAAACCAGACGTTGTTTTGACTCAATTTAAACGGATTTTTATTCAGAATTAAATAACCTATCATAATTGGTACAATAGTCCAATATTTGGAACAATGATTTTTTTTGTTTCGTATTTTTCGGACGGAAAAACAACGCAGGTGCCGACCTGCAAAATTTGTGAAAATTAATTGAAATTTTTTTCTACCGAAATTAGACGGCATATAGTTGCAAATATTCATAAGGTCAACCTAATAAAGAAATTATGTGAAAATTATGTATCGGAGGTTCGATATTGCGATATTTCATATTATGTGTATGGAGAGTATCCAATTTCATCGGACGATTTTCTTACAACTTCAAACGTCGATTACAGGAAAACCAGACGTTGTTTTGACTCAATTTAAACGGATTTTTATTCAGAATTAAATAACCTATCATAATTGGTACAATAGTCCAATATTTGGAACAATGATTTTTTTTGTTTCGTATTTTTCGGACGGAAAAACAACGCAGGTCCCGACCTGCAAAATTTGTGAAAATTAATTGAAATTTTTTTCTACCGAAATTAGACGGCATATAGTTGCAAATATTCATAAGGTCAACCTAATAAAGAAATTATGTGAAAATTATGTATCGGAGGTTCGATATTGCGATATTTCATATTATGTGTATGGAGAGTATCCAATTTCATCGGACGATTTTCTTACAACTTCAAACGTCGATTACAGGAAAACCAGACGTAGTTTTGACTCAATTTAAACGGATTTTTATTCAGAATTAAATAACCTATCATAATTGGTACAATAGTCCAATATTTGGAACAATGATTTTTTTTGTTTCGTATTTTTCGGACGGAAAAACAACGCAGGTCCCGACCTGCAAAATTTGTGAAAATTAATTGAAATTTTTTTGGCATATAGTTGCAAATATTCATAAGGTCAACCTAATAAAGAAATTATGTGAAAATTATGTATCGGAGGTTCGATATTGCGATATTTCATATTATGTGTATGGAGAGTATCCAATTTCATCGGACGATTTTCTTACAACTTCAAACGTCGATTACAGGAAAACCAGACGTTGTTTTGACTCAATTTAAACGGATTTTTATTCAGAATTAAATAACCTATCATAATTGGTACAATAGTCCAATATTTGGAACAATGATTTTTTTTGTTTCGTATTTTTCGGACGGAAAAACAACGCAGGTCCCGACCTGCAAAATTTGTGAAAATTAATTGAAATTTTTTTCTACCGAAATTAGACGGCATATAGTTGCAAATATTCATAAGGTCAACCTAATAAAGAAATTATGTGAAAATTATGTATCGGAGGTTCGATATTGCGATATTTCATATTATGTGTATGGAGAGTATCCAATTTCATCGGACGATTTTCTTACAACTTCAAACGTCGATTACAGGAAAACCAGACGTTGTTTTGACTCAATTTAAACGGATTTTTATTCAGAATTAAATAACCTATCATAATTGGTACAATAGTCCAATATTTGGAACAATGATTTTTTTTGTTTCGTATTTTTCGGACGGAAAAACAACGCAGGTCCCGACCTGCAAAATTTGTGAAAATTAATTGAAATTTTTTTCTACCGAAATTAGACGGCATATAGTTGCAAATATTCATAAGGTCAACCTAATAAAGAAATTATGTGAAAATTATGTATCGGAGGTTCGATATTGCGATATTTCATATTATGTGTATGGAGAGTATCCAATTTCATCGGACGATTTTCTTACAACTTCAAACGTCGATTACAGGAAAACCAGACGTAGTTTTGACTCAATTTAAACGGATTTTTATTCAGAATTAAATAACCTATCATAATTGGTACAATAGTCCAATATTTGGAACAATGATTTTTTTTGTTTCGTATTTTTCGGACGGAAAAACAACGCAGGTCCCGACCTGCAAAATTTGTGAAAATTAATTGAAATTTTTTTCTACCGAAATTAGACGGCATATAGTTGCAAATATTCATAAGGTCAACCTAATAAAGAAATTATGTGAAAATTATGTATCGGAGGTTCGATATTGCGATATTTCATATTATGTGTATGGAGATTATCCAATTTCATCGGACGATTTTCTTACAACTTCAAACGTCGATTACAGGAAAACCAGACGTTGTTTTGACTCAATTTAAACGGATTTTTATTCAGAATTAAATAACCTATCATAATTGGTACAATAGTCCAATATTTGGAACAATGATTTTTTTTGTTTCGTATTTTTCGGACGGAAAAACAACGCAGGTCCCGACCTGCAAAATTTGTGAAAATTAATTGAAATTTTTTTCTACCGAAATTAGACGGCATATAGTTGCAAATATTCATAAGGTCAACCTAATAAAGAAATTATGTGAAAATTATGTATCGGAGGTTCGATATTGCGATATTTCATATTATGTGTATGGAGAGTATCCAATTTCATCGGACGATTTTCTTACAACTTCAAACGTCGATTACAGGAAAACTAGACGTTGTTTTGACTCAATTTAAACGGATTTTTATTCAGAATTAAATAACCTATCATAATTGGTACAATAGTCCAATATTTGGAACAATGATTTTTTTTGTTTCGTATTTTTCGGACGGAAAAACAACGCAGGTCCCGACCTGCAAAATTTGTGAAAATTAATTGAAATTTTTTTCTACCGAAATTAGACGGCATATAGTTGCAAATATTCATAAGGTCAACCTAATAAAGAAATTATGTGAAAATTATGTATCGGAGGTTCGATATTGCGATATTTCATATTATGTGTATGGAGAGTATCCAATTTCATCGGACGATTTTCTTACAACTTCAAACGTCGATTACAGGAAAACCAGACGTAGTTTTGACTCAATTTAAACGGATTTTTATTCAGAATTAAATAACCTATCATAATTGGTACAATAGTCCAATATTTGGAACAATGATTTTTTTTGTTTCGTATTTTTCGGACGGAAAAACAACGCAGGTCCCGACCTGCAAAATTTGTGAAAATTAATTGAAATTTTTTTCTACCGAAATTAGACGGCATATAGTTGCAAATATTCATAAGGTCAACCTAATAAAGAAATTATGTGAAAATTATGTATCGGAGGTTCGATATTGCGATATTCCATATTATGTGTATGGAGAGTATCCAATTTCATCGGACGATTTTCTTACAACTTCAAACGTCGATTACAGGAAAACCAGACGTAGTTTTGACTCAATTTAAACGGATTTTTATTCAGAATTAAATAACCTATCATAATTGGTACAATAGTCCAATATTTGGAACAATGATTTTTTTTGTTTCGTATTTTTCGGACGGAAAAACAACGCAGGTCCCGACCTGCAAAATTTGTGAAAATTAATTGAAATTTTTTTCTACCGAAATTAGACGGCATATAGTTGCAAATATTCATAAGGTCAACCTAATAAAGAAATTATGTGAAAATTATGTATCGGAGGTTCGATATTGCGATATTTCATATTATGTGTATGGAGAGTATCCAATTTCATCGGAGGATTTTCTTACAACTTCAAACGTCGATTACAGGAAAACCAGACGTTGTTTTGACTCAATTTAAACGGATTTTTATTCAGAATTAAATAACCTATCATAATTGGTACAATAGTCCAATATTTGGAACAATGATTTTTTTTGTTTCGTATTTTTCGGACGGAAAAACAACGCAGGTCCCGACCTGCAAAATTTGTGAAAATTAATTGAAATTTTTTTCTACCGAAATTAGACGGCATATAGTTGCAAATATTCATAAGGTCAACCTAATAAAGAAATTATGTGAAAATTATGTATCGGAGGTTCGATATTGCGATATTTCATATTATGTGTATGGAGAGTATCCAATTTCATCGGACGATTTTCTTACAACTTCAAACGTCGATTACAGGAAAACCAGACGTTGTTTTGACTCAATTTAAACGGATTTTTATTCAGAATTAAATAACCTATCATAATTGGTACAATAGTCCAATATTTGGAACAATGATTTTTTTTGTTTCGTATTTTTCGGACGGAAAAACAACGCAGGTCCCGACCTGCAAAATTTGTGAAAATTAATTGAAATTTTTTTCTACCGAAATTAGACGGCATATAGTTGCAAATATTCATAAGGTCAACCTAATAAAGAAATTATGTGAAAATTATGTATCGGAGGTTCGATATTGCGATATTTCATATTATGTGTATGGAGAGTATCCAATTTCATCGGACGATTTTCTTACAACTTCAAACGTCGATTACAGGAAAACCAGACGTTGTTTTGACTCAATTTAAACGGATTTTTATTCAGAATTAAATAACCTATCATAATTGGTACAATAGTCCAATATTTGGAACAATGATTTTTTTTGTTTCGTATTTTTCGGACGGAAAAACAACGCAGGTGCCGACCTGCAAAATTTGTGAAAATTAATTGAAATTTTTTTCTACCGAAATTAGACGGCATATAGTTGCAAATATTCATAAGGTCAACCTAATAAAGAAATTATGTGAAAATTATGTATCGGAGGTTCGATATTGCGATATTTCATATTATGTGTATGGAGAGTATCCAATTTCATCGGACGATTTTCTTACAACTTCAAACGTCGATTACAGGAAAACCAGACGTTGTTTTGACTCAATTTAAACGGATTTTATTCAGAATTAAATAACCTATCATAATTGGTACAATAGTCCAATATTTGGAACAATGATTTTTTTTGTTTCGTATTTTTCGGACGGAAAAACAACGCAGGTCCCGACCTGCAAAATTTGTGAAAATTAATTGAAATTTTTTTCTACCGAAATTAGACGGCATATAGTTGCAAATATTCATAAGGTCAACCTAATAAAGAAATTATGTGAAAATTATGTATCGGAGGTTCGATATTGCGATATTTCATATTATGTGTATGGAGAGTATCCAATTTCATCGGACGATTTTCTTACAACTTCAAACGTCGATTACAGGAAAACCAGACGTAGTTTTGACTCAATTTAAACGGATTTTTATTCAGAATTAAATAACCTATCATAATTGGTACAATAGTCCAATATTTGGAACAATGATTTTTTTGTTTCGTATTTTTCGGACGGAAAAACAACGCAGGTCCCGACCTGCAAAATTTGTGAAAATTAATTGAAATTTTTTTCTACCGAAATTAGACGGCATATAGTTGCAAATATTCATAAGGTCAACCTAATAAAGAAATTATGTGAAAATTATGTATCGGAGGTTCGATATTGCGATATTTCATATTATGTGTATGGAGAGTATCCAATTTCATCGGACGATTTTCTTACAACTTCAAACGTCGATTACAGGAAAACCAGACGTAGTTTTGACTCAATTTAAACGGATTTTTATTCAGAATTAAATAACCTATCATAATTGGTACAATAGTCCAATATTTGGAACAATGATTTTTTTTGTTTCGTATTTTTCGGACGGAAAAACAACGCAGGTCCCGACCTGCAAAATTTGTGAAAATTAATTGAAATTTTTTTCTACCGAAATTAGACGGCATATAGTTGCAAATATTCATAAGGTCAACCTAATAAAGAAATTATGTGAAAATTATGTATCGGAGGTTCGATATTGCGATATTTCATATTATGTGTATGGAGAGTATCCAATTTCATCGGACGATTTTCTTACAACTTCAAACGTCGATTACAGGAAAACCAGACGTTGTTTTGACTCAATTTAAACGGATTTTTATTCAGAATTAAATAACCTATCATAATTGGTACAATAGTCCAATATTTGGAACAATGATTTTTTTTGTTTCGTATTTTTCGGACGGAAAAACAACGCAGGTCCCGACCTGCAAAATTTGTGAAAATTAATTGAAATTTTTTTCTACCGAAATTAGACGGCATATAGTTGCAAATATTCATAAGGTCAACCTAATAAAGAAATTATGTGAAAATTATGTATCGGAGGTTCGATATTGCGATATTTCATATTATGTGTATGGAGAGTATCCAATTTCATCGGACGATTTTCTTACAACTTCAAACGTCGATTACAGGAAAACCAGACGTAGTTTTGACTCAATTTAAACGGATTTTTATTCAGAATTAAATAACCTATCATAATTGGTACAATAGTCCAATATTTGGAACAATGATTTTTTTTGTTTCGTATTTTTCGGACGGAAAAACAACGCAGGTCCCGACCTGCAAAATTTGTGAAAATTAATTGAAATTTTTTTCTACCGAAATTAGACGGCATATAGTTGCAAATATTCATAAGGTCAACCTAATAAAGAAATTATGTGAAAATTATGTATCGGAGGTTCGATATTGCGATATTTCATATTATGTGTATGGAGAGTATCCAATTTCATCGGACGATTTTCTTACAACTTCAAACGTCGATTACAGGAAAACCAGACGTTGTTTTGACTCAATTTAAACGGATTTTTATTCAGAATTAAATAACCTATCATAATTGGTACAATAGTCCAATATTTGGAACAATGATTTTTTTTGTTTCGTATTTTCGGACGGAAAAACAACGCAGGTCCCGACCTGCAAAATAATTTGTGAAAATTAATTGAAATTTTTTTCTACCGAAATTAGACGGCATATAGTTGCAAATATTCATAAGGTCAACCTAATAAAGAAATTATGTGAAAATTATGTATCGGAGGTTCGATATTGCGATATTTCATATTATGTGTATGGAGAGTATCCAATTTCATCGGACGATTTTCTTACAACTTCAAACGTCGATTACAGGAAAACCAGACGTTGTTTTGACTCAATTTAAACGGATTTTTATTCAGAATTAAATAACCTATCATAATTGGTACAATAGTCCAATATTTGGAACAATGATTTTTTTTGTTTCGTATTTTTCGGACGGAAAAACAACGCAGGTCCCGACCTGCAAAATTTGTGAAAATTAATTGAAATTTTTTTCTACCGAAATTAGACGGCATATAGTTGCAAATATTCATAAGGTCAACCTAATAAAGAAATTATGTGAAAATTATGTATCGGAGGTTCGATATTGCGATATTTCATATTATGTGTATGGAGAGTATCCAATTTCATCGGACGATTTTCTTACAACTTCAAACGTCGATTACAGGAAAACCAGACGTTGTTTTGACTCAATTTAAACGGATTTTTATTCAGAATTAAATAACCTATCATAATTGGTACAATAGTCCAATATTTGGAACAATGATTTTTTTTGTTTCGTATTTTTCGGACGGAAAAACAACGCAGGTCCCGACCTGCAAAATTTGTGAAAATTAATTGAAATTTTTTTCTACCGAAATTAGACGGCATATAGTTGCAAATATTCATAAGGTCAACCTAATAAAGAAATTATGTGAAAATTATGTATCGGAGGTTCGATATTGCGATATTTCATATTATGTGTATGGAGAGTATCCAATTTCATCGGACGATTTTCTTACAACTTCAAACGTCGATTACAGGAAAACCAGACGTTGTTTTGACTCAATTTAAACGGATTTTTATTCAGAATTAAATAACCTATCATAATTGGTACAATAGTCCAATATTTGGAACAATGATTTTTTTTGTTTCGTATTTTTCGGACGGAAAAACAACGCAGGTCCCGACCTGCAAAATTTGTGAAAATTAATTGAAATTTTTTTCTACCGAAATTAGACGGCATATAGTTGCAAATATTCATAAGGTCAACCTAATAAAGAAATTATGTGAAAATTATGTATCGGAGGTTCGATATTGCGATATTTCATATTATGTGTATGGAGAGTATCCAATTTCATCGGACGATTTTCTTACAACTTCAAACGTCGATTACAGGAAAACCAGACGTTGTTTTGACTCAATTTAAACGGATTTTTATTCAGAATTAAATAACCTATCATAATTGGTACAATAGTCCAATATTTGGAACAATGATTTTTTTTGTTTCGTATTTTTCGGACGGAAAAACAACGCAGGTCCCGACCTGCAAAATTTGTGAAAATTAATTGAAATTTTTTCTACCGAAATTAGACGGCATATAGTTGCAAATATTCATAAGGTCAACCTAATAAAGAAATTATGTGAAAATTATGTATCGGAGGTTCGATATTGCGATATTTCATATTATGTGTATGGAGAGTATCCAATTTCATCGGACGATTTTCTTACAACTTCAAACGTCGATTACAGGAAAACCAGACGTAGTTTTGACTCAATTTAAACGGATTTTTATTCAGAATTAAATAACCTATCATAATTGGTACAATAGTCCAATATTTGGAACAATGATTTTTTTTGTTTCGTATTTTTCGGACGGAAAAACAACGCAGGTCCCGACCTGCAAAATTTGTGAAAATTAATTGAAATTTTTTTCTACCGAAATTAGACGGCATATAGTTGCAAATATTCATAAGGTCAACCTAATAAAGAAATTATGTGAAAATTATGTATCGGAGGTTCGATATTGCGATATTTCATATTATGTGTATGGAGAGTATCCAATTTCATCGGACGATTTTCTTACAACTTCAAACGTCGATTACAGGAAAACCAGACGTTGTTTTGACTCAATTTAAACGGATTTTTATTCAGAATTAAATAACCTATCATAATTGGTACAATAGTCCAATATTTGGAACAATGATTTTTTTTGTTTCGTATTTTTCGGACGGAAAAACAACGCAGGTCCCGACCTGCAAAATTTGTGAAAATTAATTGAAATTTTTTTCTACCGAAATTAGACGGCATATAGTTGCAAATATTCATAAGGTCAACCTAATAAAGAAATTATGTGAAAATTATGTATCGGAGGTTCGATATTGCGATATTTCATATTATGTGTATGGAGAGTATCCAATTTCATCGGACGATTTTCTTACAACTTCAAACGTCGATTACAGGAAAACCAGACGTAGTTTTGACTCAATTTAAACGGATTTTTATTCAGAATTAAATAACCTATCATAATTGGTACAATAGTCCAATATTTGGAACAATGATTTTTTTTGTTTCGTATTTTTCGGACGGAAAAACAACGCAGGTCCCGACCTGCAAAATTTGTGAAAATTAATTGAAATTTTTTTCTACCGAAATTAGACGGCATATAGTTGCAAATATTCATAAGGTCAACCTAATAAAGAAATTATGTGAAAATTATGTATCGGAGGTTCGATATTGCGATATTTCATATTATGTGTATGGAGAGTATCCAATTTCATCGGACGATTTTCTTACAACTTCAAACGTCGATTACAGGAAAACCAGACGTTGTTTTGACTCAATTTAAACGGATTTTTATTCAGAATTAAATAACCTATCATAATTGGTACAATAGTCCAATATTTGGAACAATGATTTTTTTTGTTTCGTATTTTTCGGACGGAAAAACAACGCAGGTCCCGACCTGCAAAATTTGTGAAAATTAATTGAAATTTTTTTCTACCGAAATTAGACGGCATATAGTTGCAAATATTCATAAGGTCAACCTAATAAAGAAATTATGTGAAAATTATGTATCGGAGGTTCGATATTGCGATATTTCATATTATGTGTATGGAGAGTATCCAATTTCATCGGACGATTTTCTTACAACTTCAAACGTCGATTACAGGAAAACCAGACGTAGTTTTGACTCAATTTAAACGGATTTTTATTCAGAATTAAATAACCTATCATAATTGGTACAATAGTCCAATATTTGGAACAATGATTTTTTTTGTTTCGTATTTTTCGGACGGAAAAACAACGCAGGTCCCGACCTGCAAAATTTGTGAAAATTAATTGAAATTTTTTTCTACCGAAATTAGACGGCATATAGTTGCAAATATTCATAAGGTCAACCTAATAAAGAAATTATGTGAAAATTATGTATCGGAGGTTCGATATTGCGATATTCCATATTATGTGTATGGAGAGTATCCAATTTCATCGGACGATTTTCTTACAACTTCAAACGTCGATTACAGGAAAACCAGACGTAGTTTTGACTCAATTTAAACGGATTTTTATTCAGAATTAAATAACCTATCATAATTGGTACAATAGTCCAATATTTGGAACAATGATTTTTTTTGTTTCGTATTTTTCGGACGGAAAAACAACGCAGGTCCCGACCTGCAAAATTTGTGAAAATTAATTGAAATTTTTTTCTACCGAAATTAGACGGCATATAGTTGCAAATATTCATAAGGTCAACCTAATAAAGAAATTATGTGAAAATTATGTATCGGAGGTTCGATATTGCGATATTTCATATTATGTGTATGGAGAGTATCCAATTTCATCGGAGGATTTTCTTACAACTTCAAACGTCGATTACAGGAAAACCAGACGTTGTTTTGACTCAATTTAAACGGATTTTTATTCAGAATTAAATAACCTATCATAATTGGTACAATAGTCCAATATTTGGAACAATGATTTTTTTTGTTTCGTATTTTTCGGACGGAAAAACAACGCAGGTCCCGACCTGCAAAATTTGTGAAAATTAATTGAAATTTTTTTCTACCGAAATTAGACGGCATATAGTTGCAAATATTCATAAGGTCAACCTAATAAAGAAATTATGTGAAAATTATGTATCGGAGGTTCGATATTGCGATATTTCATATTATGTGTATGGAGAGTATCCAATTTCATCGGACGATTTTCTTACAACTTCAAACGTCGATTACAGGAAAACCAGACGTTGTTTTGACTCAATTTAAACGGATTTTTATTCAGAATTAAATAACCTATCATAATTGGTACAATAGTCCAATATTTGGAACAATGATTTTTTTTGTTTCGTATTTTTCGGACGGAAAAACAACGCAGGTCCCGACCTGCAAAATTTGTGAAAATTAATTGAAATTTTTTTCTACCGAAATTAGACGGCATATAGTTGCAAATATTCATAAGGTCAACCTAATAAAGAAATTATGTGAAAATTATGTATCGGAGGTTCGATATTGCGATATTTCATATTATGTGTATGGAGAGTATCCAATTTCATCGGACGATTTTCTTACAACTTCAAACGTCGATTACAGGAAAACCAGACGTTGTTTTGACTCAATTTAAACGGATTTTTATTCAGAATTAAATAACCTATCATAATTGGTACAATAGTCCAATATTTGGAACAATGATTTTTTTTGTTTCGTATTTTTCGGACGGAAAAACAACGCAGGTGCCGACCTGCAAAATTTGTGAAAATTAATTGAAATTTTTTTCTACCGAAATTAGACGGCATATAGTTGCAAATATTCATAAGGTCAACCTAATAAAGAAATTATGTGAAAATTATGTATCGGAGGTTCGATATTGCGATATTTCATATTATGTGTATGGAGAGTATCCAATTTCATCGGACGATTTTCTTACAACTTCAAACGTCGATTACAGGAAAACCAGACGTTGTTTTGACTCAATTTAAACGGAT
Source organism: Nephrotoma guestfalica (assembly GCA_963691935.1). Classification (NCBI taxonomy): domain Eukaryota; kingdom Metazoa; phylum Arthropoda; class Insecta; order Diptera; family Tipulidae; genus Nephrotoma; species Nephrotoma guestfalica. The sequence continues at coordinate 4,008 of CAVNVL010000055.1, read as the reverse complement.
TTTTATTCAGAATTAAATAACCTATCATAATTGGTACAATAGTCCAATATTTGGAACAATGATTTTTTTTGTTTCGTATTTTTCGGACGGAAAAACAACGCAGGTCCCGACCTGCAAAATTTGTGAAAATTAATTGAAATTTTTTTCTACCGAAATTAGACGGCATATAGTTGCAAATATTCATAAGGTCAACCTAATAAAGAAATTATGTGAAAATTATGTATCGGAGGTTCGATATTGCGATATTTCATATTATGTGTATGGAGAGTATCCAATTTCATCGGACGATTTTCTTACAACTTCAAACGTCGATTACAGGAAAACCAGACGTAGTTTTGACTCAATTTAAACGGATTTTTATTCAGAATTAAATAACCTATCATAATTGGTACAATAGTCCAATATTTGGAACAATGATTTTTTTTGTTTCGTATTTTTCGGACGGAAAAACAACGCAGGTCCCGACCTGCAAAATTTGTGAAAATTAATTGAAATTTTTTTCTACCGAAATTAGACGGCATATAGTTGCAAATATTCATAAGGTCAACCTAATAAAGAAATTATGTGAAAATTATGTATCGGAGGTTCGATATTGCGATATTTCATATTATGTGTATGGAGAGTATCCAATTTCATCGGACGATTTTCTTACAACTTCAAACGTCGATTACAGGAAAACCAGACGTTGTTTTGACTCAATTTAAACGGATTTTTATTCAGAATTAAATAACCTATCATAATTGGTACAATAGTCCAATATTTGGAACAATGATTTTTTTTGTTTCGTATTTTTCGGACGGAAAAACAACGCAGGTCCCGACCTGCAAAATTTGTGAAAATTAATTGAAATTTTTTTCTACCGAAATTAGACGGCATATAGTTGCAAATATTCATAAGGTCAACCTAATAAAGAAATTATGTGAAAATTATGTATCGGAGGTTCGATATTGCGATATTTCATATTATGTGTATGGAGAGTATCCAATTTCATCGGACGATTTTCTTACAACTTCAAACGTCGATTACAGGAAAACCAGACGTAGTTTTGACTCAATTTAAACGGATTTTTATTCAGAATTAAATAACCTATCATAATTGGTACAATAGTCCAATATTTGGAACAATGATTTTTTTTGTTTCGTATTTTTCGGACGGAAAAACAACGCAGGTCCCGACCTGCAAAATTTGTGAAAATTAATTGAAATTTTTTTCTACCGAAATTAGACGGCATATAGTTGCAAATATTCATAAGGTCAACCTAATAAAGAAATTATGTGAAAATTATGTATCGGAGGTTCGATATTGCGATATTTCATATTATGTGTATGGAGAGTATCCAATTTCATCGGACGATTTTCTTACAACTTCAAACGTCGATTACAGGAAAACCAGACGTTGTTTTGACTCAATTTAAACGGATTTTTATTCAGAATTAAATAACCTATCATAATTGGTACAATAGTCCAATATTTGGAACAATGATTTTTTTTGTTTCGTATTTTTCGGACGGAAAAACAACGCAGGTCCCGACCTGCAAAATTTGTGAAAATTAATTGAAATTTTTTTCTACCGAAATTAGACGGCATATAGTTGCAAATATTCATAAGGTCAACCTAATAAAGAAATTATGTGAAAATTATGTATCGGAGGTTCGATATTGCGATATTTCATATTATGTGTATGGAGAGTATCCAATTTCATCGGACGATTTTCTTACAACTTCAAACGTCGATTACAGGAAAACCAGACGTAGTTTTGACTCAATTTAAACGGATTTTTATTCAGAATTAAATAACCTATCATAATTGGTACAATAGTCCAATATTTGGAACAATGATTTTTTTTGTTTCGTATTTTTCGGACGGAAAAACAACGCAGGTCCCGACCTGCAAAATTTGTGAAAATTAATTGAAATTTTTTTCTACCGAAATTAGACGGCATATAGTTGCAAATATTCATAAGGTCAACCTAATAAAGAAATTATGTGAAAATTATGTATCGGAGGTTCGATATTGCGATATTTCATATTATGTGTATGGAGAGTATCCAATTTCATCGGACGATTTTCTTACAACTTCAAACGTCGATTACAGGAAAACCAGACGTTGTTTTGACTCAATTTAAACGGATTTTTATTCAGAATTAAATAACCTATCATAATTGGTACAATAGTCCAATATTTGGAACAATGATTTTTTTTGTTTCGTATTTTTCGGACGGAAAAACAACGCAGGTCCCGACCTGCAAAATTTGTGAAAATTAATTGAAATTTTTTTCTACCGAAATTAGACGGCATATAGTTGCAAATATTCATAAGGTCAACCTAATAAAGAAATTATGTGAAAATTATGTATCGGAGGTTCGATATTGCGATATTTCATATTATGTGTATGGAGAGTATCCAATTTCATCGGACGATTTTCTTACAACTTCAAACGTCGATTACAGGAAAACCAGACGTTGTTTTGACTCAATTTAAACGGATTTTTATTCAGAATTAAATAACCTATCATAATTGGTACAATAGTCCAATATTTGGAACAATGATTTTTTTTGTTTCGTATTTTTCGGACGGAAAAACAACGCAGGTCCCGACCTGCAAAATTTGTGAAAATTAATTGAAATTTTTTTCTACCGAAATTAGACGGCATATAGTTGCAAATATTCATAAGGTCAACCTAATAAAGAAATTATGTGAAAATTATGTATCGGAGGTTCGATATTGCGATATTTCATATTATGTGTATGGAGAGTATCCAATTTCATCGGACGATTTTCTTACAACTTCAAACGTCGATTACAGGAAAACCAGACGTTGTTTTGACTCAATTTAAACGGATTTTTATTCAGAATTAAATAACCTATCATAATTGGTACAATAGTCCAATATTTGGAACAATGATTTTTTTTGTTTCGTATTTTTCGGACGGAAAAACAACGCAGGTCCCGACCTGCAAAATTTGTGAAAATTAATTGAAATTTTTTTCTACCGAAATTAGACGGCATATAGTTGCAAATATTCATAAGGTCAACCTAATAAAGAAATTATGTGAAAATTATGTATCGGAGGTTCGATATTGCGATATTTCATATTATGTGTATGGAGAGTATCCAATTTCATCGGACGATTTTCTTACAACTTCAAACGTCGATTACAGGAAAACCAGACGTTGTTTTGACTCAATTTAAACGGATTTTTATTCAGAATTAAATAACCTATCATAATTGGTACAATAGTCCAATATTTGGAACAATGATTTTTTTTGTTTCGTATTTTTCGGACGGAAAAACAACGCAGGTCCCGACCTGCAAAATTTGTGAAAATTAATTGAAATTTTTTTCTACCGAAATTAGACGGCATATAGTTGCAAATATTCATAAGGTCAACCTAATAAAGAAATTATGTGAAAATTATGTATCGGAGGTTCGATATTGCGATATTTCATATTATGTGTATGGAGAGTATCCAATTTCATCGGACGATTTTCTTACAACTTCAAACGTCGATTACAGGAAAACCAGACGTTGTTTTGACTCAATTTAAACGGATTTTTATTCAGAATTAAATAACCTATCATAATTGGTACAATAGTCCAATATTTGGAACAATGATTTTTTTTGTTTCGTATTTTTCGGACGGAAAAACAACGCAGGTCCCGACCTGCAAAATTTGTGAAAATTAATTGAAATTTTTTTCTACCGAAATTAGACGGCATATAGTTGCAAATATTCATAAGGTCAACCTAATAAAGAAATTATGTGAAAATTATGTATCGGAGGTTCGATATTGCGATATTTCATATTATGTGTATGGAGAGTATCCAATTTCATCGGACGATTTTCTTACAACTTCAAACGTCGATTACAGGAAAACCAGACGTAGTTTTGACTCAATTTAAACGGATTTTTATTCAGAATTAAATAACCTATCATAATTGGTACAATAGTCCAATATTTGGAACAATGATTTTTTTTGTTTCGTATTTTTCGGACGGAAAAACAACGCAG
>CAVNVL010000054.1:0-26951 GCA_963691935.1 Nephrotoma guestfalica | reverse complement strand
ATTATAAATTATAAAGTTTTTGAAAAAATATTGTGTGATTCTAGTAGTTTTTAAAGTGTTAAGTGAAAAATGTGATAAGTGAACAAAAATTTTTTGCTGACGCCAAAAAGTGAAAAAAATGGCTGGTTCTTCTATAAACAAATGCAAAATTGAAGTTGTTGTCTTCGCCATACTGGAGGTTAAATATTCAGGTAAAATAAACATCGGCGATAACTTCGAGATATTTTAATATATTCATTCGAATTATCACTTACAGATGGTGATGCAGATAAATACCCGAGAATAATGAGGGTCATGTAAAATCGCTAATTAGAGCAACCCGATCCATTTGGTCAAAAATAGATTGGAGCATCCAGTGTATACCTGTACGATGCTTATCAACCCACTCAACACTCGAAAATGCCGCAACCAACTGGTGAGTTTACTGGAAAATAATTATTAGTTTGCGATAATAGTTTAATCAATTCACTTTTCAGGTTTTTGGAAACTTGTGCCGGCATAATTTTTCATTACAAGAGGTGCTCCTGGAAATCTAGCGTAAATTGTTGCAATTATTAATTATGTTTGTTTGAAAAAAAATCTAAGTTCATTATAAAACATAAATTCATAAAATTAAATAAAAATTCTATATTTTCATTAAGATTGAGTTATTAAATCGAAAGAGGTTTGTATATTGACAATACATTTTTTATAAACTAGAAAACGAAAGATATAGTTTTCATGAAATCAGGTTATCGTATCAATAAGGAGTTTCTGTAAAATGATTAATTTTGCATCATAAGCAAACAGGATTATTATAGATTACTGAAACTGAACTTCACGTTGAAAACATTAGTAACATTCGCATAAATCGATTTATCAAAGTGATGAACCACTAGTACTTATTTTAAAAAAACTATTTATCATATTCATAATTTTCTTATAAACACTATAAACTGTTCATACTTTCTATCACATTTGTATTTCCCCTTAAACCGATGAAAAAAATTATCAATTTTGTCAATTTTGCTTATGGGTTGCGTTTTTTATCAATATTACTAATATTTTATCAATTTTACTAAGTTATTTTTTTCTGTGCAACAAAGCGGGAATTACTGTCGGAGTCTGCAAGATTATTCGATCCGCTTGGATTATTGGCACCTTCCATTATAATCATCAAAATTTTATTCAAAAGTCTATGGCTGTTGAAACTCAACTGAGACGATGAGCTACTTCTACATATTGCAAAGCAATGGACGGATTTCAGAGGAGCCCTTAATCAATTAGCCGACATCAAAATACCTCGTCTAGTTAATCTGTACAACCAATATATACAAATTCATGGATTTAGTGACGCGTCCGAGAAAGCTTATGCGGCCGCAGTTTATTTTCGAACGAAAGGTGACAACCGAAAGTACCATACGCGTTTAATTGCGGCTAAAACCAGGGTTTCTCCTATCAAACAACTGTCTGTGCCGCGTCTCGAATTAAGTGGAGCCCTGCTCTTGGTCAAACTCATGAAAACGATCATAGAGGCAATGTGTGTATCACAAGTTGAAGTGTTCGCATGGACCGATTCAACCGTCGTCTTACATTGCTTAACAACGAGTCCACGAAAATGGAAACCATTCGTGAGTAATCGAACATCACAAATACTTACGATCCTACCACAATGCAAGTGGTGGCATGTTAGTTCAAGAGAGAATCCAGCCGATCATGCATCACGAGGAGTTCATCCATCAAAACTGAAAGAACTTGTTATTTGGTGGAACGGTTCAGAATTCTTAAAATCAGCTGAGGATACTTGGTCCAACCCAAAAACTACGTACGAATGCGCTGAAGTTAGGGTTGAGGAAAAATTAACCCAATCACTTGCGGTACAAGTCACAACGCAAGACCATCTGTCCACCATTATCCTCAAATTCTCATCATGGCACAAATTGTTAAGAGTTTTTGTTTTTCTTCTTAGGTTCATTCACGGATGCAAGAAAAAGGACAGATGTGTAAAGTCAAGTCAAAGAGCAAGCATCACTGCCACCGAAATGAAGGAAGCCAATTTTCAGTTGTGTAAAATAGCACAACAGTACTCATTCAACGCAGAAATAAAGCAATTAACGGCCAAGCAACAAGTGTCATCCCAAAGCAAACTAGCATCGCTGCACCCGTACCTAGACGGCCATCAAATCCTAAGAGTTGGAGGAAAGGTTGCAAAACGCTGACATTCCACATGATCGAAAGCATCCAATCATTCTACCCGGAGACCATTACATCACAACGTTGTTGAGTGCTGATGTACATCGATACACATTGCATGGTGCCATCTCGATCATGCTGTTTCACCTCAGGCAACGGTATTGGATCTTAAATTGTCGAAACCACGTCAAGAGATGTATCCATAAGTGTATAACTTGCTTCAAACTGAAGGCAAAGGCATCCAAGCAACTAATGGGCAGCTTACCATCAGCCAGAGTTGTTATCCCTAAACGTGCATTTGAAAACGTTGGAGTGAATTATGCAGGGCCAATATCGTTAAAAACATCCCAAGTGCGGAACGCAAAAATCCAGAAGGCCTATATAGCACTATTTGTATGCATGGCTAGCAAAGCTGTACATTTGGAGCTAGTCACAGATATGACAACAGATGCATTCATCGCAGCACTCCGGCGATTTACCGCAAGAAGAGGTTATCCAATAACCATTTACAGTGACAATGGGAGCAATTTTAAAGGAGCACATCGAGAACTACAACAATTGGCAAAACTATTCGTCTCACAGCAACACAACGATAAAGTAATCAGTCACTTACTAACTCATTACACGCAATCGAGATTCATGTGTCCAACCGCAAGCCATATGGGTGGTTTATATGAAGCCGGAATAAAATCTACGAAGTCTCACATCCGTAAATGCATTGGTTCATCGATACTTACGTATGAGCAATATTACACTTTACTATGTCAAGTGGAAGCAGTGCTTAATTCTAGATCATTGTGTGGCGAATCCGACGATGTAACGAATTTAAATTACTTGACTCCAGGTCAGTTTTTAATCGGAGAATCATTGATGACCATTCCTGAACCAAACCTAGAAGCGATTAATATACATCGATTAGACAAATGGCAGATAATTCAACAAACCACACAGAAATTTTGGAAGATGTTCTCAACTGACTATCTTAATTCCTTGCAGCAACGTCGTAAGTCCCATTCAGTTGAAGTCAATTTTAAACCCGGAGATCTGGTGGTAGTAATAGAGAAGGATTTATCACCAACCAAATGGCATGTAGCCAGAGTCTTTTTTTTTTTTTATTTATTTGGCACTAGCTCCAAAAATTTGGTGTCATATGGCCCGTTTCAAAATTTACAATTTTTAATTGTTTACATTTTTTACCATAATACTAATAATTTAATTTTAATTTCTTGTCATTCACCTAGCACACATCGATCCCCTTTCACACTTCTATCTGATTTGTTCTAATAAATTCATACACATTCTTAAATACGTTCATTTCCATTCGTAATAATTCAGTCAAACTACTTGCACTCAATAGAACATCGAACATTTGTCTGCTCTGGTTAAATGCAGAACATTTCAGAATCAAATGTTCGATGTCCTCCACAACCAAACAGCTTTCACATAATTCACACACAACCAAATTACGTTTCTTCAAACATTCTTTCCAATTTCCATGATTCAATCTCACTCGTTCCATAGTTCGTAACATTCTAGTATCTCCTTTGAGCACCTTAAAGAACGGCTGCCTCAAAGGAGACCTAACCAACTCAAAGTACTTCTTACCTTTCACCTGACATTTTTCAACAAACTCTTTCTCCCATTTTCTCCACAGATTCATCTGAAACATGCGAAGTACGTCTCTGGCATCCATGAATTCATATTCATTTACATCCTCAATCAAACAACCCCGTTTCGCAAGCATATCGGCTCTTTCATTACCTTCAATCTGTAGGTGTGAAGGTATCCATTGAAGGATGACCTCCCTCCCATAAGATTGAAGATACTTATATAGCATTTCCACATACACATTGCCATGAGTTCCCCCACTTTTACTAATTAATTCCAACCCACTCCGGGAGTCAGAGAATAACACTATTCTCCTTCTCCCTTGTGTCATTGCCAACTTGATCCCTTCCATAATCGCTATCAATTCTGCATTCATTATACAGATACTGTCATGCACTCTTACCATTTTCTCTTTCCTCATTGAAGGAATATAAATTCCCACACCTACGCGATCATCATTTACACTAGCATCTGTATACACTTCCACATGTGCAATATAATTCATTCGCATTTTGCAAAATTCGCTCTTAACCGATAACTCATTCATCATTGCTTTTGTTGTGTCACCAAACTTCAACCGCACTATTAGATTGCTCGGAGGGACTTTCGGATTTGCCGGACGAATCTTGGAGAATATGTTAATATTTTCCAAGATTACCAGCGATCTTGTTGTCTTTTTGTAAACCGTCCCTCTTTGCAATCTCTCTTTCATTTCATTCACTAATTTATTGTCCTTAGTTAACATTCGCACAGTCTCTCGCACGGTGATCCATTCCCTCTTAAAATTAAGAGGCGAATCACCCAATTCAGACCACAGAGTGTGTATTGGTGTCGAATTGATCGCTCCCAATACCACTCTAGCACACGCATTCTCCACAAGCATCAACTTTTTAAACCCAACCTTGGACCCATCACCATATATACTCATTCCATACGCAATTTTAGTTGACACTAACGCCTTTCGTAACATATCAGTCACACCCGGATGAGCTCCCCATTTCGGTTTGCTCAACCTTTTAGTCACGTTCAATCTACTATTACAATTATCGGCCAATTTTTCCATATGCACTTTGAAACTTATTCTTCTGTCAATCCAGATTCCCAAATACCTAGTCAATTTCACACACTCAATTCTTTCATTATATATTCGCACATCAACCATCCGATTCGTTCTAAAACCCATACTACAACATTTACTCGAATTTACTCTCAAATTCAGTTCACTCAAACATTCGGTTACCTGATTCACACATTCTTGAGCCCGACTCAAGGCCTCCCCGATGGTACTCCCCTTACCCATCAGGACAAAGTCATCGGCAAATTGCAAAATGACTTTGCCCGAGGAGTTACACCTATGTATCGAGCTCGTATACAGATTGAAGAGAGTCGGTGAGATTTTACTGCCTTGGGGGAGGCCGATAGTCACCGCTCCTTCCAACCTATACCCTCTACCACATAAAACTAACTTTCTCTCATTCATGAACTCATACACCCATTTGCAAATTTCCAAGGAAACCCCAAGTCCATAAGGATCTGATAAAGTTTCCCTGGAACCACGTAATCATATGCCCTTTCTATATCCAAAAATACCACCACAACATACTTATTTTCCTTTTGTACTTCCCACACAAACTTTTCTACACACTCATTAGCAGAGTGGTTGTGACGAAACCCAAAGGTGGTTTCCGGCAACAAATTTCCCTCATTCACAAATTTATCTATACGACCTTTCATCATACCATTCACAATTTTAACAAATACATTCAACATACATATTCCCCTGTAATTTGTTGCCAGATTCCTATCCCGATCCCTTTTAGGAATAAGTACCACTCTGCTTTCCTTCCAGTTTTCCGGTATCTGAATACTCATCCATACTTGATTGAGAATTCGAAGCAAGGCCGCCTTGGCTTCGAATTCTAATCTACTAATCATTTTATAACTCACTCTGTTGGTTCCGGGGGTAGTAGATTTGGATGTTTCTAAAACCCCTCGGAACTCTTCCCATTCAAACTCCTTACACATATCGTTCATAAATTCATTTTCATTATCAGGTAGCAAAACTTCATACTTATCACTCAAATTGTTACGTACGTCCGTAATCATTTGTAAAAAGACACCTCCATTCTCTCTGTCATCTAACACTGCATTTCTGCCTTGCGCTCTATATCCTCTCACTCTATTAAATTTATCCCATACATCCTTAGTTGTGGTTCTATGTGTCATTTTTGATACATAGTCCCGCCAACTTTTTCTTTTCGCTCTACGGATAGCCTTTTTCAATTTTGCATTCATTCTTCCATAATTTATTCTGCATTCATGACATATACACCTACTGAACTCTCTCAATGCTATCCGTTTCCTTTCATACCAATACTGGATTTCATTGTTCCACCAACCATTCACCTTGTATTCATTCCCTCTGATATTTATAGTGCACATTTCATTCGCTCTCTCTATTTCATCCTCAAGTTGGTTAACCTCATTTACTTCTTTCATTATGAGAGTCTCATTCATACGTTCGACCCATTTCTTACCATTCATAATGACCTTACGGTCTATGTCAACATTTATACCACCTAAGCATGCCCTGATCAAATAATGATCACTATCCAAATTCTCATCTGTGACATTCCAAGTGACTTGGCCCGCCAGCCCGCTAGATATTAAAGTTAAATCTATCGCGCTGGCTGTCGACCCCACTCTCGGCATTCTAGTCGACCCACCATCATTCAGGACTACAAGATCGGAATCCAGAATGAGGCGGGTCAACCAGTTACCTCTAGCATCAGTTCTTTCACTCTCCCATATTCTCGAATGCGCATTCATATCACCCGCTTGAATCACGTCACTTTTGCCTTCCACACATTCAAACAAAATTTGAAAATCTCGTTGGCTTCTCTCTCTGTCAGACGTAGACAACACTGGAGTTGCATAGATACTAACAAATAACAAGTTTCTGTCCAGATTCCGAGTTTTGGCCGCGATGACTTCAATGTGCTCGAAGCGCGGTATGTCACAAAGGACCAAGCTGATATTGGCACGTGCCAATATCGCCACGCCGCCGAAGCCATCAGCCCTCGGTCTGGACAGATAATTGTATCCTTTCACCCGAAACGTCTTACCCTCCCGCTCCCAAGTTTCACACAAAATCATCACATTCACATCATTATTGGTCAGATAATTCCGCAACATATCGCCATTGGCATATATACTGCGAATATTTATCTGACCAATTTTCATGCATTCATTGGATCTCAGCATTCGCTCTACCATTCAAAGAAATGAAGAAAGGATAGGGCATTTATAAATGCAAATGCGTTCTCTCTCCTCCTTCCCTCATTCATCATCAATCATACTTACATGGTTATTTCCAAATAGTGTTAATTCTTTTGGAGTTAAATTAGAATGTCTCATTGCTAGCCATGCTTCATTTTTTTTATTGTCTTTATGTCCATTGCTGTATTACAAGTTGTTTGTTGATTTGATTGCGGTTGTTGTTGTAATCTTTCTTGTTGTCGTTGTACTTGCTGCATTTGTTGTTGTAGTTTGTTCGTTTCTAGTAGTTGTTTTAGTTGTTGCGGCTGTTGTTGGTTTTGTTGTTGTTGTACTTGATCTTTTTGTTGCTGTTGTTGTTGTGGTTGGTTTAATTGTGTCTGTTGTTGCCTTGAAGTTGAAATAGTTTTTGGATGTGATTGTGGTTTTGTCTGTTCTAGTTGGTTTTCTTTGTTTTGCGCCTTTTGTGGTGTGTTTGGTGGGTTAAAGGATGTTTTTAGTGTATCTGCATATGTTGTCTGGCTAGTTGGTGTGGTGTTTGCATATAATCGAAAATATTTGGCTTTCGCCTCGGGAAATGTTAATCTATCTACAGTTTTAATTTTCACTATTTCTACTTCTCGTTTATATACTCGACATTCCTTACTGTTGCTGGTGTGTGCCTCTCCACAATTTATGCATTTTAGTGTAGTGCACGGCTGGTTGTGTGGTGTAACTTCACTACATTTATAGCACTTAGGATCACTTGTGCATCTCTTTTTGGTGTGACCAAATTTGTGGCATTCGGTGCACTTCAACGGATTTGGAATGTACAATCGAATGCTTAGTTGTATAAAGCCTGCTCTCACATATTCCGGTAATACTGGTGAATTAAAAGTCAGGATAATTGCTGCTGTGTCCGTTAATTTATTTTCCACCCATTTCTTTATTTTGTATACCTCTATGACGCCTTGGTCCTTAAGCCCTTCTTTGATTTCCTCCTCAGTTAAACTTTTTAGGTCGTGGCAGAAAATGATACCTTTGGAACTGTTTAATATGGGGTGTTCCGTCACTTTTATTTTGGCCAATTGTCCCAGAGATGTTGCCTTCAATAATGCGTCCGTCGCTGCCTGATTTTTTGTCAGAATCAAGATTTCTCCAGCTCTCGAACGTTGCGTTTTAATGATACCTTTGGTTATCATATCCAGCGCTTTTTGTATTCCAAAAGGTGAAAAATTTGACAGGTTTTGTCCCAACTGCTCGTGCTTGATTATTAGATATTTTTCGTTTACTCCATTGCAATCCATTATATCTGCACCGCCACCGAATCCTAATCTCTTTGTTCGCATTTCTTCGATCTTTTTCCTTTTGGAGGGTTGGGTATTATTTCCCAACATCCTCAACGGTGCGAATCTATTTGGGCTTTCAAACATCGCCCCTTTCAAGGGCCGAAGCCCTCCTTTTGCCCACACCTGACTTTATTTACTGTCTAAAAACACGCCGCTTAAATATAAACAAACACTTGTTGTTGTTGCCACCAAATAATAATTCACTTAAAACACTATATATATATGCGTCCACCACCTTTTTAATATTATAAAATTGTTCGTACACCACTATAAAACTATTTTAACTTAATGAAAACCCAAAACCACTTTAATTAACTATTTATTAAATGAAAAATAAATTTTACACCGAGCTGTCAATTTTTATATGTACGCTTGATGTCGATTGAACTATAAGAGGTGTAGCCAGAGTCAGTGAAGTACATCCCGGGACCGATGGTTTAATACGTGTAGTTACTAATTAAATCTGCTCATGGTGTATTCAAGCGTCCTATCCATAAACTGGCAAAACTTCCAATTAATTGAAAGATGTTCTTTCAAGGTGCGGAGTATGTTGAAAATGCAATAGTTTCGACAAAACCTAAAACGAGAAACACGATTAAATATCGCAAATAGAATTAATTTAGTTAAGTATCATATGGTATTCTTATAATATTTGCCTTAATTCATTTGTTACCTTTTTAATATTCTTAAGTGCTATAAACATTGAATTATATAAGTAATTAACCACAATGAAAATATTTAAACTCACCTTCACATACACAACCTAAACATATCAACAATGCCGCGTCTAAATGTTGATTAAATATTTACACGTAATTTGGTTGAAGTTTTTATTATTGAAAATTGTATTGCGGCAACGATTTTTTAAGGTGATTTTTAACCAATGGCTTGTTGCCAACAAGTGAAGATGATCAACCAGACGGGAAATTTTGGATGTGTCAAGGCGAATAACTTGTGTGGGAAGTCAGTCTAAGTAAAACAGGGAGCGGAAAACTATCTAAAACGTTGTAATAATAAATAAAAAATCTATTGTAAAAATAAGACACATTAAGAATAATAAATTTTGTAAAACTTTTTGAATCGAGTGGTGTTAATCATTTGTATTTAAATTAATTCTCCCGTATAATTATTCGGCGTGTTATTGTGTGTGTATAGTGATACCAGTGAGGATAAAACGTGCGATCGAGTGTATTTACCAGTATTACCAATTGTTAAAGTGCGATCGAATGCAATTGAGTGTAATATTTGTTAAGGTGTAGTGTGCCGCTGTCTAAACAAATAAGCCAGCAGTTTCAAATCAACTATTTTCTTCAGGGCGTTTTAGAAAGTACCAAGTGCCTTACGTTGCTTTTGTGTCAAGTGTGTTTTTGTATATAAAACTTTTTGAGCAGTTATCCTAATGCTGTCAAATATGTATTATATTCCAATGATCAGTGGTTACATCATTGGAGCTCTGATATACAAATTGTGGCAAGCTGATTTGGAACTTTGTAATATTCCTACGATTACAGATTTGAAATAGAATGATGTTGTGGTTAATGTGGTGGTTGGATTGTATTGCTATAAGGTTGCTTAATTCAGGATAGAATATTTCTACCTTAATGGAATTTATAAAAATCAAATGTGGTTTTTGTACGAACTTAATCCATCAGGTTTTAACATTAAGACATTTTATGTATTGTGAATACTTACTTCAGTACATTTAATGCCGCAACAAACATGATAATAACTCTAAATTGAATTATAATTATACCAACGATATTACCTTTAAAAGTGTAAGCGACAATCTAAAAAAAAATAGTTTTTAATTGAACGATGAGAAATACTTTTTACAAAACACAACTAGTGTTTTATAATTTACATTTACACATTTTATTACACAGTTCAAGGAGTTCCATATGCATACTCCCCTAACAAAAAACGAGGAATTCATAAGCCTACACCTGTTAATACCAGGCACCGAGAGGTGATTGCGGTGATTGGAAGAGGTTATTAATTTGTTAAAGATATACAGGGTGGGCCATAAGTCACTGAATTGCATTTTTGATATAATTTTTTTATTTCTTATTGAAAATGAATAATTTTGATTACAAAATTAGGTAGTAGGACAAGTCCTACTCTTCAACAGGAGTTATTATCCATACTGTTAAGGTGGCGGAAGCATAAATACGTCCATACAGCTGATATCGAAAAAATGTTCAGACAAATCGCCGTTGATGTAGATGATCAGAAATATCAACGAATTTTAAGGAGAGAGTATTCGCAACAAGAAATTCATTAGTTTAAACTGACCACCGTCACATAAGGAACAGCAGCAGCAAATTATTTAGCGTTGAAGTCACTATGACAGCTGGCCATCGATGAACGACCAAACTATATTATAGTGTCCAACGTAGTTTTAAATGATTTCTACGTGGGTGACCTAATTTCTGGGTATAAACAAACAACACAGTTCTCTTGGAATCCATACCAGTGCAACTAAAGAATCAAAATCGATTGGAATTCAATCTTGATGACACATCCAGCAACAGATACATTCGGTTTCATCGTCACTCAATGCGCGCCTGGCAAGACTACTAAACGAAACCTACTTTGGGATAGTGAAAAACTTTTTGACCCATAGGCTGGCTGACACCAATAACAGTTGTAGCTAACTGATGATGCAAGAAATCTGGATAGCAGGCCTATCTTGGGACGAAGAACTTCCGCCACACATATCAACAACATGGCACGAATTTAAAGATTATCTACTTCTCCTGGAATAAATATTTATTCCACGTTGGATCCATTTTGAGGAGAACAATATAACAGAACTTCATGGTTTCTGCAACGCCTCCGAAAAGGCCTATGCTGCTGCCGTTTACTTCAAACCTACAAATTCAGAAGGCATTACTAATGTGAGGCTTCTTACAGTAAAAACAAAGGTTGCTCCGATTAAAAACCTACTTTCACTACCTCGTCTTGAACATTGTGGAGCGTTGCTGCTCACTAAACTAATGTACCAAATTAAAGAAGCAATGCAAATTCCATAAACAACATCGTTCTTTTGGACCGACTCAATGATCACCTTATGTTGGATTCGAGGGCGTCCTCATAAACATAAAACTTTTGTGGCCAATCAATCGAATATCGGAAATTCAAACATACTTAAGTCCGTCGCAATAGCATCACGTTGTATCAACCGACAATCCAGCAGACTGCGCATCAAGAGGTACCAGTCCGAAGGAACTAAAGAACAACAATTTATGGTGGACGGGTCCAGATTGGCTACAATTTTCAACCGAACGTTGGCCACAACAAACTACTGCTCAAGAGGAAGCTACTTTAGAAACTAAACAATTGGTTACATTTGCTACATCAACAACAGTCAATACGTTTGTACAGATTATAGAATGATTTTCAAACATGAACAAAATAGTTCACGTTGTTGAGCACTGTCAAAATAGGTTATCGGATCGCCAAATTTCTGCTGAAGAACTTAATGAATCTTACAGCGATCTGGTTAAAACAATTCAATGCGCAGAGTTCCAAAATGAAACCATGTAGATTAACAAAGAAGGCTCAGTATCAAAAAAAAGCAAGCTCCTACCGCTTAATCCATTTATTCATGAACATAAAATACTAAGAGTAGGAAGAAGAATTACTAATTGTAACCTGATACTCGACATCCAAAGATACTGCCTCCAAAACATAGATTCACAAAGCTACGAATCAAAGATGCTCATGTAAAAACATTGCAGTTTAACATGTTCATTCAGTTTACTCTGTCACATCTTAGAAACAAATAATGGATCACGAACGGCAGAAGCAGGATACGTACGGATATATCAAAATGCATCACGTGTATTCGGTTCAATACTTCAACAAGGCACCAACTAATGGCAAGCTTACCCAAAGAACGAGTTTTGCAATCACATCCATTTACTAACACAGGAGTTGACTACGCCGGTCCAATCTCACTAAGAGTTTCTAAAGGGCGTAGGAATAAGTCATACAAAGGATACATAGCAGTATTGTATGCTTTGCTACCAAAGCAGTGCATATAGAGATTATCAGCGATATGACCAGCGCAGCCTTTATCCCGGTCTTTAAGAGATTTATGGCTCGAAGAGGTCTTTGCAACCGGCTTTACAGCGGTAATGGTAACCAATTTTGTTGGAGCCCGGGCACTGCTTGAAAAATATAAACAAAAAGCTGTACAACAGGCAAATCTTGGCCTCCAGCAAACGCTAGCTGTCATTGGGATTCAGTGGCACTTCATACCACCGTCAGCTTTGGGAAGCAGCAGTGAAATCTCTAAAATTCCATCTTAAACGGGTAATTGGTTGTGTCCTCACATATGAAGAGTTAGCAACGATTACATCACAGATAGAAGCATTCCTCAATTCAAGGCCACTTACACCAGTTTCATCTGATCCAAATGCGTTGATATTAACACCGGCACATTTTTTAATTGGTGATTCACTAATAACTATCCCACAATCGAACATGCTGAATGAAAGCTTTCCTGTGAAACATCGGTTGAGATTACTACAAAAAATGGTTCAAGATTTTTGGAAACGCTGGTCAAATGACTACCTTACCGAACTACAACAAAGAACTCAATGGACCAGCAAACTACCAATGGTTAAATTAGACGACATTGTCTTAATAAAAGTCAACACCAACCGCCAACAAACTGGCCTTTGGGAAGGATCATTGATCTATATCCTGGTAGCGATGGCTTGACTAGGGCAGTCACAGTAAAACGAGGGAATGGTTCCATATTCAAAAGACCCATTACCAAAGTAGGTGTTCTATCGTTCGACACCGAGAAGTCGCAAAATAAGTCAGCGAATGACTCCCGTACCAAGATTTAATCACGAAGAGTTTTAAAATCATGAAGAGTTTTAAAAAAAATTAAATTTAAAAAAATATATGTTAGATGCCTGCCAATCAGCCTCTTCGCAAGCTGCTGCTCCTTGCTGTACCTGGTCCATAACTGACGCCAAAACTGGTTGATCAATCGCAATAATTTCATCTATTATATTGTCTTTTAGTTGTTGCAGCCCTTGCGGTTTATTTGCGTATACACGATCTTTCAAATATCCCCACAAAAATAAATCTGGCGGTGTTAATTCGAGTGATCGTGATAGCCAATTAACATCTCCAAATCGTGAAACGACATGGTAACCAAAAATCGTTCACAGCAAATTCATTGTTTTCCTTGTAGCATGGGACGTAGCTCCGTCTTGTCGAAACCACATTTCTTAAGTATTATCAAATTCAGGAGCTACGTTCACCATTTACAGTCAATCCATTGCCATCTTCTAAGTGGATGCAACGGACGCTGTTGAATCACTCTTGGGTTTACAGTGCCCCAGATTCTAAAATTTTGCTTATTAACATAACCAGTTGTTGTATTGTTATCCCGATTATTTATAATAAAAAATTGATTTTAATTATACAAAGTTAAAGACTTTGTATAACCAAAAAAACCAAATCAACATACATTTGAATTCACCCTAAACACCAATAGGTTATAGTATGTAATTGACTTATGAACTGAACGTAATAAACTTAACAAAATAAACTTATTAGCATAGATCTTAACATTCTATTTCAACACTCCCTCCTGTTTAAGATTCGTGTTATTTCTTATAAATTGAAACTGAATTTTATGTAATGATTTTGTGAAGATGTCATCTAGTTGTTCTTCAGTTTGCACATATTATATAATAAACTCCTTTCCTGATAAATTCTTGACAAAATGATATCGTACATCAACATGTTTTGTTCTTTTGTGTGCCGTTTCATCTTCAATTATTTTAATTGCGCTTTGATTGTCTAAATTCAACACACAATCTTCCTATTATGGCTAGCTGGTTAACTGTTTCGGATGCAGCTATATATTCTGCTTCGGCTGTTGGCAAAGCTACAACTGATTGACGTCTTGTATACCAGTCAATCGTCGTCCCATTTACCACCATTAGATATCCTGAGGTTGATTTTCTTGTTTCATCACCCACGAAATCCGAATGACTATAACATTTAACATCTCCTCCCTCCGAATCTGACTTAAATCTTAAACCATATTCTATATTCTTTTCCATTTAATTACTGAAACACTCTCTGTACTGCTTCCCAATTAACTAATGTTGGTGATTCCATATTACGACTTAGTTTGTTTACCGTATATGTTATATCCGGTCTACAAACAGATGACAGAAACAATATACTCCCGATTGCTTCACGATATGGACCATTAAATGGTACACTCGCCTCAATTACCGTTTCTTTCGTCGGTCCAGGATTACACACTCTCACTCATTTCAAATCTCTCTATCATCTTGGTAATGTAGTTTTCTTGTTTAAGAAAAATATCACCAGATGGCTCTTTTGTAATTTCCATGCCCAAAAATTGATTTAACTGTTTTTCTTTTTTGATATCAAATTTATTTTCTAAGTGTTTTAATAATTCTAAATTTTTTGTGACACTTGAGGATATAATTAAACCATCGTCTATGTATATTATCATGCATCATTTTCTGACTGCTCTAAATTGAAGTTTTTTAAAATTTCAATAAATTACAAATGCCAGTTCCTCGGAGCTTGCTGAAAGGTCTGACCTCGGAGCTTGCTGAGAGGTCACTGGACTGAAAGTCTCTAAATGATCTCTATTATTTGTTACCAATTGCTTGATTCCCTTTTGATAAATATGCCAATTTCCATGTATTGTTAATATTCAGAACCTTTATCTCTTCATCCATCGCCGTCTTCCAGTTTTAATCTTTAATTGCATCTTAGGCTGTGTACCAAACTTAAGTCTTAAGTCATAAGTCTTAAGTCTTAAACTTAAGTTAACTCAATTTCATCGCATGCCATCAAACTGATATAATCGTTGTATTTATTTGGTGGCTTTAATGAACTTCTGTCTCCTAATACCCGACTTCTTCCCTCGTTTGTTGATTTTCAGTAGTTTCACTTTCCTCTGTTGTACTATTGTTTTCTTGATCATCCTCAGCTTTAGAATCTTTTGTTTCGTCAGTTTGTACAGGATCTTTATTTCTGTACCAAAACTATGTGATTGACAACTCGTTTCTTTAAATATAAGATCTCGACAAATGGTAATTTTGTTTTCACTTGGGAAGTATATGCGAAATCCTTTTGTTTCCTCTGAGTATCCAACAAATATTCCATTTTTGCTTTTGAAGTCCCATTTCTTCCGCTTTTCCTTAGGTATATGGACAAATACCTCATTTTTAAAAATTTGTAAATTGTTGATACATGGTTTCTTCGCGTACATCAACCCAAATGGCATGTTTTATTTTGCTTTTTCCTGTTCTGTTCAACGCATATGCTGCTGTATTGATAGCTTGTGCCCAAAATTATTAACCCATATGTTTAGCGTGGAGTAATGTCCGTGCTGCTTCAACTAGTGTTCGCATTTCTCTTTCGGCAGCTCCGATTTGTTTAGGTGTGTATATGCAACGGTAAACTGGTGCTTAATTCCATATAATTTTAATGCTTTCTCGACGGTTTTGTTCTTAAATTCTAGACCATTGTCTGACCTGATTGTTTTAGTTTTCTCCTCCGTTTCCATCTGAAACTTTCGGATATAATCTATCAACTTATCACATACTTCAGATTTTTACAAATACTGTATTTGTCTACACTGCTTTCCATAAATACAAGATTCACATTGAAAATTGTGTTCGCCTTTTTGCAATATTGTATATTTTGATGTACTAACAGTTGATGCTGTTGCTCCAATGACTTTAGTGTTTTTTTTTTTGTATAATATGCGACTTCTAGCTTTCGTAACCTTAGCTTTAGTTTGAATAAATTTCCAATTCTGACGCAGGATACTATTATGCTATTATTCATTTTGATTTCGCTTCCATTTTGTTTTGTTGTAATTACATAACCTCTATCCACTATGCCATACTCGCTGAATATAAATTCCACTTCAATTTTGGAACATGAAATACATCTTGAATATTACCGATCATCCATTCGTTATTCTTATAAATCTGAGCCGAAATCACTCCTATTCCAATAGCCTCGAGTTTTTTTCCATCACATATCGTTATATATTTTGGATTTTCTAGTTGTTTCGTATTCAGCAAACCAATCATAAGTTGACGTCATGTGATAACTAGCTCCAGAATCCAGGAACCAGTCAATCTTCATATCACTTCCTCCATCTGAGATTAATGCATATTGTTGTATAGCGCTTCGAAATAAGTAACATTGTAAAGCCCTGTATACAATTATATTTATTTTTATATTATATATCATTATATACTCTTAATTTACATTATATACTTGATTTACTTTATATACTTGAATTCCTTCTATATGTCATTTTAAATGTTGTAGTAAAATTACACTTAAATACCGAGCTGAAATCGGATATCAAAATACTACCGAAATTCAGTTCTGCTCCAACATTCGATTTGATTTTACAAATAAATAAATAATTAAATTATTATTATAACTTAAAATATACTTGTATAAATTATAAACAATAAAATAATAATAAAAGATTAATTTTATTTAGTGTTTGTTAAAAAGTAACCACCTTTAGATTTTACGTCCCTTAAGCTAGCAGAACCCATACAGCAGAACATTACAAGATAGTATGAATAATTTTAGGCTAATAATAGGCTAATTAAATGCTCTACTAAAAAATTTTGGGCTCCACCCCTTCCAACAAAAACGATGGGTTCTGCTAGCTTTAGAAAAAGTTAGCAGAACCCATATCGAAAAATATTTTAAAAACAATTGGAAAATTAAAGGTTAATTTTATGCTAATTAAATACCCTATGTAAATTTTATTATTCTGCACATTCTAGAAAAGGCATAAGGTTTTATCATTTCAGAGCTAGCAGAACCCAAATCGAAAATCGAACCAAAACCGAAATTGGAACCCAAAACAAGATCAATTAACATGCAAATAATTTTAGGCTTATTATGGCCTAATCAAATACCTTATTAAAAAAATTTGGGCTCCACTAGTTCTTGACCAAACTTCAGGTCATTTAATCTAAAGCTAGCAGAACCCAAATCGAAAATCGGAACAAAACCGAAATTAGAACCCAAAACAAGATCAATTAACATACAAATAATTTTAGGCTCATTATGGCCTAACCAAATGTCCCATTAAGTCCCAATTTTAATGGGACATTTGGTTAGGCCATAATGAGCCTAAAATTATTTGTATGTTAATTGATCTTGTTTTGGGTTCTAATTTCGGTTTTGGCCCGATTTTCGATTTGGGTTCTGCTAGCTTTAGATTAAATGACCTGAAGTTTGGTCAAGAACTAGTGGAGTCCAAAATTTTTTAATGGGGTATTTGATTAGGCCATAATGAGCCTAAAATTATTTGCATGTTAATTGATCTTGTTTTGGGTTCCAATTTCGGTTTTGGTTCGATTTTCGATTTGGGTTCTGCTAGCTCTGAAATGATAAAACCTTATGCCTTTTCTAGAATGTGCAGAATAATAAAATTTACATAGGGTATTTAATTAGCATAAAATTAACCTTTAATTTTCCAATTGTTTTTAAAATATTTTTCGATATGGGTTCTGCTAACTTTTTCTAAAGCTAGCAGAACCCATCGTTTTTGTTGGAAGGGGTGGAGCCCAAAATTTTTTAGCAGAGCATTTAATTAGCCTATTATTAGCCTAAAATTATTCATACTATCTTGTAATGTTCTGCTGTATGGGTTCTGTTAGCTTAAGGGACGTTAGATTTTCCCATAACAAATTTGGTGGCAGCGGTGGGATATGATATGATGTAATGTGATGTACATACTTTAATGTGGTCTTAAAACGATAAAAAACTATTCGTACATCCATGAACAGTCAATCCCGTTGTGGTAAATCTATTCGTGAAAAACGCGTGGTGAACATTTCTAAAATTTATTAGTTAAATTATAAGTGAAAAGACGGTCTTAAAATAAAAATATGGCACCGTTATAAAAAAGACGCCAACTCAAAAACCGTAAAAGTTTAGCGTGTATTATAGTGGTTGACTTCCAAAGTGAAATTTAAAAACCTAATATATAAAAAGTTGCTAAATTATAATACCAACTAACTAATAACATTGATAAATATAATAACCTGTTGAAAATAATCAGTTCTAAAATCTACGTAAAATTATTTAAATAATGTACATCTTATGTATTATAACTGATAATACACATATAAAATTTTTGCATACTTATTAAAGCATAATTTATTAATAAAAGTTCAATTAATAAATATTAAAATTCATAATCAAAATTATTATTGTAATAATGTCGTACTAAAGTAAAACATTTTGCGCCACATTGCAA
Source organism: Nephrotoma guestfalica (assembly GCA_963691935.1). Classification (NCBI taxonomy): domain Eukaryota; kingdom Metazoa; phylum Arthropoda; class Insecta; order Diptera; family Tipulidae; genus Nephrotoma; species Nephrotoma guestfalica. The sequence goes on along the minus strand of CAVNVL010000054.1, from coordinate 8,246 downwards.
AAAAAATCAAAAACGAAGGTCAATACTTGAAACGAAAATAATTTTATGTTATATTGATCGAATTCAACTTAATTGATCATCTATTCTGCATTCAACGGTATATAATAGTAAAGTGGAATTAATATATCAGCTGTAAGGAACAACAGTTCATATACATCATCACAACAAATCTGGATAAGCGTTCTACTCAATTAAAAGTTCCTGCATTAAAATCGTAAATTTATTGGATTAACATCTTTAAGAAATTCACATCGTATACGTAATAAATGGCAATCATAAGCATTCATCAACTGAGGAGTAATGAACAATTCCCAGCTTTCATTTACAATTTAATTTTGTAAGTTTTTATAGTTTTAATTATTATTATTAACAATCAAATTTAATTTAATTAATTATGCATACTAATATCTAGAAATAACATTTTACACAAATAATATAATTTTGCTATTTAATCGGATATACTATACAGTTACCATTTGAATCTATGTTTTATAATATGATCATACTTAATCATTAATAATTTTCTTTAGTATATAAATTCTAATACCGAAATATTTATTATTATTAATCATTTTATTATTAAATGTCGCGAAAATCACTCGATTCTCTACAATTACGCAATAGGAAAATCGCGAAAAATATCGAAAAAGATACCAGTACTGACAATAAAGAAATTTTACCTACAGTTATCAACCCATCGACATCACTTTTACCTTATTATAACATAGAATTTCCATTAATAATTGAAAAGGGAAAAATTCCTTCAAGTTTTCAAACTCATTCGGTAAATTCACAAGAAATTCTCACGACTACCATGGAATTTAATTTCGATCGCGCTTTTAAATTAATTCCGGAGTTTAATGGAGCTCATGATAAGCTTCATAGATTTCTCCATTGTTGCAATATAGTGTATAAAGATCTGAAGACCGATAACAATACAGCAGCGTTCCTGGAGTTAGTTCAAGCCAAATTAGTAGACGATGCTTACAATAAAACGGTATTAACAAATTCATATAAATCTTGGCATGAATTGCAGCAAGACTTGAAATCCAAATTTTTCAACGCTAGAGCTTTTGAACATGTACAAGTAGAACTAGTTCAGGCTCGACAGCATTTTAATGAAACCGTAAGAGATTTTGCAAGTCGGATTGAAAATTTATTAGCAGCATTAAACAAATCTTCTCTTGGGGTTAATGATAATAGTAATGTAGACAAAAATATACAACTTTTAAATTCTAAAACTGCATTAAGATCTTTTGAAGATGGTTTAAAAGATCCAATTAAATTAATAATCAAGGCATGCAGGTATGATAATTTAAAGGATGCTATTGCTAAGGCAATTGAAGAAGAGTGTTTAGCTACTTCTAATAAGGGAAAAATTTCTAAACCCGAAGATAACTCCAATTTGATTAATAACCCAACTAAACAAACTAAATGTCAAATTTGCTCAAAAATTGGTCATAGTGCAAAAACTTGTTACAGTCTTAATTTGACAAACCAACAGCCAAACTCATTTCGAACAAATCCATCGAATTTATTTTATAATAATTCCAATTCAAATCTCAATCGTCAATTTAAACCAAACTCCCATCTAATGAATAATGCTCCTCGAATTAATCAAATGCTTGTCTCATGTGCTTACTGTAAAAAACGTGGACATCATATTAGTGTATGCCGTTCCCGAGCCAGAGTTAATCAACAAACAAATAATCATCAATCAACTAATACTCAACATTCGGAAAACTCAAGTGAATCCAACCGGGAATTAAGGGATGTAGCGGTTCGGATTCAAGAGCTGTAAAGCTGCATCCTACTCAAAAAAATAGGCTTACCGACCCAAAAATATCTGATTCATTATTACAACCAATAAATTCAACGTTTAACTCTTCTGTATTTTTAACAACTAAACATATGTTCTCATTTTCGATCAATTTTCATAATAACGACATGAAGTTCGTAAGTCTTCATTTAAATATTTTGGAACAACCTCAATTTTTCTTAGTAGATACCGGAGCAGATATTAGTATCATTAAAAAACATTTTATTAAACCTGATTCACTATGTTATCCAAATATAAAGGTTAATGTTAAAGGTATTACTTCTGAATCAATAGAAACTTTGGCATTATGTCCTGCAAATATAAAAATATCAAATGGTATTGAAATTCCACACAACTTTCATGTCGTTCAATCGGATTTTCCAATAAGTTGCGTGGGTATTATTGGTAATGACTTCCTTCGCACAAACAAATGCAACATAGATTACCTTCGCAATAAGATTATTATAAATCCAATATCAGTTAAAGATCAACAAATTTCGTTAAATCTTTCGTCAAATAATCCACCGATAACTATCCCAAGTAGATCTGAGAAACATGTAAAGATGAGATTTAAAACGGATCATGACAGAGAGTATCTGTGTCCGTCTCAAATGATTGTTCCCGGAGTGTATATTGCAAACACCATTATCAAAGTACTTAATTCTTTTGCAACAATAAGTATTATAAGTACGAATGATTTCTCTGTACAATTAGATAATGTATATATAGAGCCAGAAAATTTACACGAATACCATATCTTTAAATTAGGTAACTGGACAGACAAATTAGAAGAACGATTAAAAATTTTAAAAGATGAAATTAATGTTGAGCATATGAATTTTGAAGAAAAATCTTCTATAATAAAAATTTGTCAAGAGTACAATGACATATTTTACTTACCGGGTGACCAACTTTCTGTCACCAATGCTGGTTGTCATCATATTCCCCTAGTACCTAATTCGCGACCAGTAAATTTAAAGCCATATAGATTACCTCAGACAACCAAAGCCGAAATTAACAGGCAAGTGAATGAAATGGTTCTAAACGGTGTAGTAGAAAATAGTAATAGTCCTTTCAACTCTCCATTGCTAGTGGTCCCAAAGAAATCAAATGATACTAATAAACGGTGGCGTGTAGTTGTAGATTTCCGTCGTCTGAACGAGATCACGGTGGATGACATTTTTCCTCTCCCTAACATTGTAGATATTTTGGATCAATTAGGAGACGCAGTGTACTTTACCACCCTTGATTTAGCGGATGGTTATCATCAAATTGCTCTTAGTGATGAAGATAAATATAAAACGGCTTTTAGTACTCAAATGGGTCACTACCATTTCACAAGAATGCCTTTTGGTCTGAAGGGTGCACCTGCTACCTTTCAGAGGATAATGAACAATGTTTTGTCTGGTTTACATGGCGTTAAGTGCTTTGTCTATCTTGATGATATTGTCGTCTATGGTTACAATCTTCAAGATCATAATAAAAAATTAAACGACGTATTCGAATGTCTTAGAAAGTGCAATTTAAAGCTTCAACTAAAAAAGTGTCACATTCTGCGAAAATAAATTTGTTATTTAGGGCATATCATAACTGATCATGGAATCAAGCCAGATCCTTCAAAGCTCGAAGCTATTCATAATTTTCCAGTTCCGACAACACCAAAACAAGTTAAATCCTTTCTGGGACTAATTGGATATTATCGACGGTTTATCGAAAAATTCTCAGAACTCGCACATCCTATTAATTCTCTATTAAAGAAAAATACACATTTTGTCTGGAATGCCTTTTGTCAGAATAGTTTCGAAATCTTAAAACAAAAAATATCAAATCCTCCAATTTTACAGTACCCCAATTTTGGGAAACGATTCTACGTAACGACCGACGCAAGTGAGATTGCTCTTGGAGCTGTTCTTTCTCAACGAATAGGCGATGATGACTTGCCCGTGGCTTATGCAAGCCGGGTCTTAAATAAAGCTGAGCGTAACTATTCTACAATTGAGAAAGAATTGCTGGCAATAGTATTTGCAGTCAAACGTTTTCGTCCCTATTTATATGGAGTTAAATTTACAATTATTACAGATCATAAACCGTTAATATGGTTAAATAAATCAAAAAATCTGTCTTCTCGATTAATGCGATGGCGAATAGAATTGGAAGAGTTCGATTATGATATTAATTACAAAGCTAGAAAGTCCAATGCAGATGCCTTGAGCAGAATTATAGTGAATTCTGTCAATCAAAGCAATGTCAATGTTATTACTCGATCACAGTCTAAATTAACTAATCAAATAAATTGTGAGCAAATAAATCGCGAGCATAATAAAATACCTATTAAATCAATTCAAGATCCTAATTCCAATCAGCAATTATCAAACATCAATAAAACGTCTCAATTCTGGAAATCCTATTATTAAATTAGAAAATGATTTGGACATTCAAAAAATTATACAAGAATTTCACCTTGCACCTATTGGTGGCCACCAGGGCATTGAAAGAACTTTCAGAAGAATAAAATCATATTACTATTTTCCGAAGATGTGGAGTACAATAAGAAAATTTATAACTAAATGCGAATCTTGTCAAAAATTAAAATTTCAAAAATTAATAAATGTCCTATGGTAATAACCACTACGTCAAAAAACCCATTTGATAAAATATTTCTCGATGTAGTTGGCCCTTTTAATCCTTCGAACAATAACAATCGCTTCATGCTTACCATACAAGATGACTTGTCGAAGTTTTCGTTGGCTATACCGTTAGAAAATCAATTATCAGAAACAATAGGTCAAGCTTTTGTAGAACACTTTATCTGTAGATTTGGTGCTCCCTTGTGTGTATTAACAGATCAAGGAACAAACTTTTTAAGTAATTTGTTTAAAAGTTTATGTAAAATTTTAAAAATAAAAAAAATTCAAACTACTGCTTATCATCCCCAAACAAATAGCGCATTAGAGAGGTCACATCGCACATTAGTGGAGTATTTACGAAACTATACCGACAAAGATCCAAATGAATGGGATCACTGGTTACCTTTTGCGATGTTTACGTACAACTCTACCCCCCACTCTTCGACTAATTTAATGCCATTCGAAATTATTCATGGGTTTAAACCTAATATTCCTACAAGTCTCAAACATTCAAGCAGATTTTATTACGATCAAGAGGATCATATACAAAATTTACGAACGAAACTTGGAAATTCTTATGAAATAGCTCGTGAAAATTTAATAAAACGAAAAGAAAAAGCTAAATTATATTATGATCGAATTACTAACAACGTTGAATTTAAAGTAGGTGATAAAGTGCTGTTGAAAAATGAGCAAACTAAAGGTAAACTTGATTCCATATGGAATGGACCTTTCGAAGTATTAGAAATTAATTCAAACGAAAATACTACTATTCGTATTGGACGAGGTACTCGAGTGGTTCATAATAATCGTCTCAAATTATTTATTAATAATTAAATTATTAATAATTAAATAAAGAAAACAAATCTGTCACATAAAATAAACATTGTTAAATCTGTAAATGTTTATTTTATTATAATAATAACAAAAATATTATAATATTAGTACTAATTAGTTTCTGTTGTTAAGTATTCATGCAATTATTCATTCAATTTACTTTAACAAACAAATTTTTTATTGAATTTATTAATGCTCAATTAATTATAGTAATACGCATTTATAATACAATTAAGTTAAGTTTTTTTTGTGTAAATTAATTAAGTAGATAAAGAAAATCTTATTTCAAGATTTTCTTTCTTTTATGGACAGAGGTGTTGTATAGCGCTTCGAAATAAGTAACATTGTAAAGCCCTGTATACAATTATATTTATTTTTATATTATATATCATTATATACTCTTAATTTACATTATATACTTGATTTACTTTATATACTTGAATTCCTTCTACAGGTTATTTTAAATGTTGTAGTAAAATTACACTTAAATACCGAGCTGAAATCGGATATCAAAATACTACCGAAATTCAGTTCTGCTCCAACATTCGATTTGATTTTACAAATAAATAAATAATTAAATTATTATTATAACTTAAAATATACTTGTATAAATTATAAACAATAAAATAATAATAAAAGATTAATTATATTTAGTGTTTGTTAAAAAGTAACCACCTTTAGATTTTCCCATAACAATATTCATCTGATTTGCTTTTACAATTGTTTGGTTAACTTTTCTTAAACCAACAATCTCGCTCCCAATGACCTTTCTTTTTACAATAGTGACAAATATCGTTTTGTTTAAAATTCGTTGTACTACGATAATTTTTAAACGATTTTGTATTATTCCACTTCCTAGCTGTTAGTGCACCATCCACTTCTTGACACTGCTGTCGATTATTTTACGCTCTTCTTCCATAATCAATCTCGATGTTATTGCATTTAACGTTTTTATATTTGAGCTATCCCTCGCTGAATAAAAATGCTTGAATTCCTCTGGAAGAGTCATTAAAATTAGCATATTTTCACTAATTTCCTCCCAACGTTTTCAGTTCATGACTGAGATTTAGCTACATTGTTACCATTTTAGACATAAGCATACAATTTTTGCTGAAGAGAATGTATGCTGGCTTCATTAGACTTTGCATCTAGAGCCTGAATTCGTAACCACATGAATTCGTAACCCGACGATGTTTTACAGGCTGTTAAGTATTTTCTCCGACACTGGTGTAATTAAAATTTTCTGAGCTGACGATATGAACATCATCACACGTTTTCAATTATGATAATTTTTTATAATTGTTGAGTTTTTTTTACTTAATTTCAACCAACCATGTGTTTTTTCTTCAGAATTTTATTTGTTGTTAATTTCTTTAATAATTTTTCCTTTTCTTATGAATTCTTGGGCCCATAACCTGTTGTATTGTTATGCCGATTATTTATAATAAAAAATTGACCGTCAATTTTCTTTGCCGTCTTGCGGCAAAATTTCATGTACCATTTATATCTTGTACGGAAACAGCAATACATTTTTTTTCATTTTTCTACGCAGTGAAGTTCTGGACATTTGAAGCTAAGTGGCACGTTTACGAGTTGATGTTTCAGGGTTGTCATTTAAACTCTCCCGAACTCGTTCGATATTAACTTGGCTTCGTGCTTCAAGTGGTCTTCCATTCCAAGATAAATCGACTAGATTGCGTACTTGATTTCGTGATGGTGCATTTCTGGTGTTAATAAAATTTCGAAACTGGTGGTCATATTTTTCTTAAGCCAAATTAAATTTAGACTGAAGTTCAATGAAAAACATTTTTTAATTCCCATAAAACAACGTCACCGCATATATAAGGTGTGGAAGCACATACGATTTTATAATTTGGAGTCTTGTTTTAGAGTCGAAGCATTTAGTATTAGACCACAACATTCTCAATAATAACACAACTGTGCTGCAGACAGCTTCAATGTGATATTTCCAACGCATGGTTTTATCAACATCTAATCCATTAACATGAATTTTAGGGAAATGATCCGTATTACGATTTGTAGAAGATATAATGATGTTTTTACCACTGTTCAAATCCAATTTATTATTTATTGACCACTGTGTTATCAATTCAATATCTAAATTGATCGTAGTGATGGAATTCGAGATCTCCGTAGGGCGACAATATTTGTAGATTTGAAAGTCATCAGCAAATAATGGATGGCAAGTCGTTTATACTGATCTAAAACACCAGAATATCTCCTAACTGATTAAGAGCGATCCAGATAAGAAGAAATTAATCGACAAGCCGACGCCGTGAATTTGAAACAAGAATTCAGTTTCTTAATCTAAATTGAATGATTAATTTTGTCGAATGCTTTGCTGACATCTAGCAATACAAGGACGCATATCATACCTTTGTCAATAGCATACGGCAGATATCATCATTGATATGAAGTAAAGCAGTACTAGTACTGCGATTAAATCTGTAGGCTGAAATAAATTTGGAACATAGTTTGCTAGATTAGACTATTAAGCCAATGCAGTGCAAGAGCAACTTCAGGAATTTTATAGGTATTTCATCGATACCAGTTGCATTGGATTTAATCGAAAAGCATTCATCAATTCACCAACATCAATATTTCTAAAGCTGAAAATTTCCTCAGCATCAGAAGAGTTAATAAGATCAATCATAATGTTGGTATCAGATCATCATCAAATATGATGAAACTATGATCGACTGTGCCTATCTGTCCAGATGTAAATGGGCTTGTGTCTTTCTTTAGTGGTCTTTAAGGTAATGAAATACCATTCTCATTTGATATGTTGTGGTATAAATTGGTGCCAATGTTGGTATGATTCGAACAATTACATTGTTAGAGGTGGTTGGTTGCATTGTGAGGTTTGATGTTCCACTATAGGTAGAGATAAAGGGAGTTTCTCTTAAAATAGGTAAATTCCCTAGTAGAATATTTACACGGTA
>CAVNVL010000053.1:0-34134 GCA_963691935.1 Nephrotoma guestfalica | reverse complement strand
GTTTTGACTCAATCTAAACGGATTTTTATTCAGAATTAAATAACCTATCATAATTGGTACAATAGTCCAATATTTGGAACAATGATTTTTTTTGTTTCGTATTTTTCGGACGGAAAAACAACGCAGGTCCCGACCTGCAAAATTTGTGAAAATTATTGAAATTTTTTTCTACCGAAATTAGACGGCATATAGTTGCAAATATTCATAAGGTCAACCTAATAAAGAAATTATGTGAAAATTATGTATCGGAGGTTCGATATTGCGATATTTCATATTATGTGTATGGAGAGTATCCAATTTCATCGGACGATTTTCTTACAACTTCAAACGTCGGTTACAGGAAAACCAGACGTAGTTTTGACTCAATTTAAACGGATTTTTATTCAGAATTAAATAACCTATCATAATTGGTACAATAGTCCAATATTTGGAACAATGATTTTTTTTGTTTCGTATTTTTCGGACGGAAAAACAACGCAGGTCCCGACCTGCAAAATTTGTGAAAATTAATTGAAATTTTTTTCTACCGAAATTAGACGGCATATAGTTGCAAATATTCATAAGGTCAACCTAATAAAGAAATTATGTGAAAATTATGTATCGGAGGTTCGATATTGCGATATTTCATATTATGTGTATGGAGAGTATCCAATTTCATCGGACGATTTTCTTACAACTTCAAACGTCGATTACACGAAAACCAGACGTTGTTTTGACTCAATTTAAACGGATTTTTATTCAGAATTAAATAACCTATCATAATTGGTACAATAGTCCAATATTTGGAACAATGATTTTTTTTGTTTCGTATATTTCGGACGGAAAAACAACGCAGGTCCCGACCTGCAAAATTTGTGAAAATTAATTGAAATTTTTTTTCTACCGAAATTAGACGGCATATAGTTGCAAATATTCATAAGGTCAACCTAATAAAGAAATTATGTGAAAATTATGTATCGGAGGTTCGATATTGCGATATTTCATATTATGTGTATGGAGAGTATCCAATTTCATCGGACGATTTTCTTACAACTTCAAACGTCGATTACACGAAAACCAGACGTTGTTTTGACTCAATTTAAACGGATTTTTATTCAGAATTAAATAACCTATCATAATTGGTACAATAGTCCAATATTTGGAACAATGATTTTTTTTGTTTCGTATTTTTCGGACGGAAAAACAACGCAGGTCCCGACCTGCAAAATTTGTGAAAATTAATTGAAATTTTTTTCTACCGAAATTAGACGGCATATAGTTGCAAATATTCATAAGGTCAACCTAATAAAGAAATTATGTGAAAATTATGTATCGGAGGTTCGATATTGCGATATTTCATATTATGTGTATGGAGAGTATCCAATTTCATCGGACGATTTTCTTACAACTTCAAACGTCGATTACAGGAAAACCAGACGTTGTTTTGACTCAATTTAAACGGATTTTTATTCAGAATTAAATAACCTATCATAATTGGTACAATAGTCCAATATTTGGAACAATGATTTTTTTTGTTTCGTATTTTTCGGACGGAAAAACAACGCAGGTCCCGACCTGCAAAATTTGTGAAAATTAATTGAAATTTTTTTCTACCGAAATTAGACGGCATATAGTTGCAAATATTCATAAGGTCAACCTAATAAAGAAATTATGTGAAAATTATGTATCGGAGGTTCGATATTGCGATATTTCATATTATGTGTATGGAGAGTATCCAATTTCATCGGACGATTTTCTTACAACTTCAAACGTCGATTACAGGAAAACCAGACGTAGTTTTGACTCAATCTAAACGGATTTTTATTCAGAATTAAATAACCTATCATAATTGGTACAATAGTCCAATATTTGGAACAATGATTTTTTTTGTTTCGTATTTTTCGGACGGAAAAACAACGCAGGTCCCGACCTGCAAAATTTGTGAAAATTAATTGAAATTTTTTTCTACCGAAATTAGACGGCATATAGTTGCAAATATTCATAAGGTCAACCTAATAAAGAAATTATGTGAAAATTATGTATCGGAGGTTCGATATTGCGATATTTCATATTATGTGTATGGAGAGTATCCAATTTCATCGGACGATTTTCTTACAACTTCAAACGTCGGTTACAGGAAAACCAGACGTAGTTTTGACTCAATTTAAACGGATTTTTATTCAGAATTAAATAACCTATCATAATTGGTACAATAGTCCAATATTTGGAACAATGATTTTTTTTGTTTCGTATTTTTCGGACGGAAAAACAACGCAGGTCCCGACCTGCAAAATTTGTGAAAATTAATTGAAATTTTTTTCTACCGAAATTAGACGGCATATAGTTGCAAATATTCATAAGGTCAACCTAATAAAGAAATTATGTGAAAATTATGTATCGGAGGTTCGATATTGCGATATTTCATATTATGTGTATGGAGAGTATCCAATTTCATCGGACGATTTTCTTACAACTTCAAACGTCGATTACAGGAAACCAGACGTTGTTTTGACTCAATTTAAACGGATTTTTATTCAGAATTAAATAACCTATCATAATTGGTACAATAGTCCAATATTTGGAACAATGATTTTTTTTGTTTCGTATTTTTCGGACGGAAAAACAACGCAGGTCCCGACCTGCAAAATTTGTGAAAATTAATTGAAATTTTTTTCTACCGAAATTAGACGGCATATAGTTGCAAATATTCATAAGGTCAACCTAATAAAGAAATTATGTGAAAATTATGTATCGGAGGTTCGATATTGCGATATTTCATATTATGTGTATGGAGAGTATCCAATTTCATCGGACGATTTTCTTACAACTTCAAACGTCGATTACAGGAAAACCAGACGTAGTTTTGACCCAATTTAAACGGATTTTTATTCAGAATTAAATAACCTATCATAATTGGTACAATAGTCTAATATTTGGAACAATGATTTTTTTTGTTTCGTATTTTTCGGACGGAAAAACAACGCAGGTCCCGACCTGCAAAATTTGTGAAAATTAATTGAAATTTTTTTCTACCGAAATTAGACGGCATATAGTTGCAAATATTCATAAGGTCAACCTAATAAAGAAATTATGTGAAAATTATGTATCGGAGGTTCGATATTGCGATATTTCATATTATGTGTATGGAGAGTATCCAATTTCATCGGACGATTTTCTTACAACTTCAAACGTCGATTACAGGAAAACCAGACGTTGTTTTGACTCAATTTAAACGGATTTTTATTCAGAATTAAATAACCTATCATAATTGGTACAATAGTCCAATATTTGGAACAATGATTTTTTTTGTTTCGTATTTTTCGTACGGAAAAACAACGCAGGTCCCGACCTGCAAAATTTGTGAAAATTAATTGAAATTTTTTTCTACCGAAATTAGACGGCATATAGTTCCAAATATTCATAAGGTCAACCTAATAAAGAAATTATGTGAAAATTATGTATCGGAGGTTCGATATTGCGATATTTCATATTATGTGTATGGAGAGTATCCAATTTCATCGGACGATTTTCTTACAACTTCAAACGTCGATTACAGGAAAACCAGACGTTGTTTTGACTCAATTTAAACGGATTTTTATTCAGAATTAAATAACCTATCATAATTGGTACAATAGTCCAATATTTGGAACAATGATTTTTTTTGTTTCGTATTTTTCGGACGGAAAAACAACGCAGGTCCCGACCTGCAAAATTTGTGAAAATTAATTGAAATTTTTTTCTACCGAAATTAGACGGCATATAGTTGCAAATATTCATAAGGTCAACCTAATAAAGAAATTATGTGAAAATTATGTATCGGAGGTTCGATATTGCGATATTTCATATTATGTGTATGGAGAGTATCCAATTTCATCGGACGATTTTCTTACAACTTCAAACGTCGATTACAGGAAAACCAGACGTTGTTTTGACTCAATTTAAACGGATTTTTATTCAGAATTAAATAACCTATCATAATTGGTACAATAGTCTAATATTTGGAACAATGATTTTTTTTGTTTCGTATTTTTCGGACGGAAAAACAACGCAGGTCCCGACCTGCAAAATTTGTGAAAATTAATTGAAATTTTTTTCTACCGAAATTAGACGGCATATAGTTGCAAATATTCATAAGGTCAACCTAATAAAGAAATTATGTGAAAATTATGTATCGGAGGTTCGATATTGCGATATTTCATATTATGTGTATGGAGAGTATCCAATTTCATCGGACGATTTTCTTACAACTTCAAACGTCGATTACAGGAAAACCAGACGTTGTTTTGACTCAATTTAAACGGATTTTTATTCAGAATTAAATAACCTATCATAATTGGTACAATAGTCCAATATTTGGAACAATGATTTTTTTTGTTTCGTATTTTTCGTACGGAAAAACAACGCAGGTCCCGACCTGCAAAATTTGTGAAAATTAATTGAAATTTTTTTCTACCGAAATTAGACGGCATATAGTTGCAAATATTCATAAGGTCAACCTAATAAAGAAATTATGTGAAAATTATGTATCGGAGGTTCGATATTGCGATATTTCATATTATGTGTATGGAGAGTATCCAATTTCATCGGACGATTTTCTTACAACTTCAAACGTCGATTACAGGAAAACCAGACGTTGTTTTGACTCAATTTAAACGGATTTTTATTCAGAATTAAATAACCTATCATAATTGGTACAATAGTCCAATATTTGGAACAATGATTTTTTTTTGTTTCGTATTTTTCGGACGGAAAAACAACGCAGGTCCCGACCTGCAAAATTTGTGAAAATTAATTGAAATTTTTTTCTACCGAAATTAGACGGCATATAGTTGCAAATATTCATAAGGTCAACCTAATAAAGAAATTATGTGAAAATTATGTATCGGAGGTTCGATATTGCGATATTTCATATTATGTGTATGGAGAGTATCCAATTTCATCGGACGATTTTCTTACAACTTCAAACGTCGATTACAGGAAAACCAGACGTAGTTTTGACTCAATCTAAACGGATTTTTATTCAGAATTAAATAACCTATCATAATTGGTACAATAGTCCAATATTTGGAACAATGATTTTTTTTGTTTCGTATTTTTCGGACGGAAAAACAACGCAGGTCCCGACCTGCAAAATTTGTGAAAATTAATTGAAATTTTTTTCTACCGAAATTAGACGGCATATAGTTGCAAATATTCATAAGGTCAACCTAATAAAGAAATTATGTGAAAATTATGTATCGGAGGTTCGATATTGCGATATTTCATATTATGTGTATGGAGAGTATCCAATTTCATCGGACGATTTTCTTACAACTTCAAACGTCGATTACAGGAATACCAGACGTTGTTTTGACTCAATTTAAACGGATTTTTATTCAGAATTAAATAACCTATCATAATTGGTACAATAGTCCAATATTTGGAACAATGATTTTTTTTGTTTCGTATTTTTCGGACGGAAAAACAACGCAGGTCCCGACCTGCAAAATTTGTGAAAATTAATTGAAATTTTTTTCTACCGAAATTAGACGGCATATAGTTGCAAATATTCATAAGGTCAACCTAATAAAGAAATTATGTGAAAATTATGTATCGGAGGTTCGATATTGCGATATTTCATATTATGTGTATGGAGAGTATCCAATTTCATCGGACGATTTTCTTACAACTTCAAACGTCGATTACAGGAAAACCAGACGTAGTTTTGACTCAATCTAAACGGATTTTTATTCAGAATTAAATAACCTATCATAATTGGTACAATAGTCCAATATTTGGAACAATGATTTTTTTTGTTTCGTATTTTTCGGACGGAAAAACAACGCAGGTCCCGACCTGCAAAATTTGTGAAAATTAATTGAAATTTTTTTCTACCGAAATTAGACGGCATATAGTTGCAAATATTCATAAGGTCAACCTAATAAAGAAATTATGTGAAAATTATGTATCGGAGGTTCGATATTGCGATATTTCATATTATGTGTATGGAGAGTATCCAATTTCATCGGACGATTTTCTTACAACTTCAAACGTCGATTACAGGAAAACCAGACGTAGTTTTGACTCAATCTAAACGGATTTTTATTCAGAATTAAATAACCTATCATAATTGGTACAATAGTCCAATATTTGGAACAATGATTTTTTTTGTTTCGTATTTTTCGGACGGAAAAACAACGCAGGTCCCGACCTGCAAAATTTGTGAAAATTAATTGAAATTTTTTTCTACCGAAATTAGACGGCATATAGTTGCAAATATTCATAAGGTCAACCTAATAAAGAAATTATGTGAAAATTATGTATCGGAGGTTCGATATTGCGATATTTCATATTATGTGTATGGAGAGTATCCAATTTCATCGGACGATTTTCTTACAACTTCAAACGTCGATTACAGGAAAACCAGACGTTGTTTTGACTCAATTTAAACGGATTTTTATTCAGAATTAAATAACCTATCATAATTGGTACAATAGTCCAATATTTGGAACAATGATTTTTTTTGTTTCGTATTTTTCGGACGGAAAAACAACGCAGGTCCCGACCTGCAAAATTTGTGAAAATTAATTGAAATTTTTTTCTACCGAAATTAGACGGCATATAGTTGCAAATATTCATAAGGTCAACCTAATAAAGAAATTATGTGAAAATTATGTATCGGAGGTTCGATATTGCGATATTTCATATTATGTGTATGGAGAGTATCCAATTTCATCGGACGATTTTCTTACAACTTCAAACGTCGATTACAGGAAAACCAGACGTAGTTTTGACTCAATCTAAACGGATTTTTATTCAGAATTAAATAACCTATCATAATTGGTACAATAGTCCAATATTTGGAACAATGATTTTTTTTGTTTCGTATTTTTCGGACGGAAAAACAACGCAGGTCCCGACCTGCAAAATTTGTGAAAATTAATTGAAATTTTTTTCTACCGAAATTAGACGGCATATAGTTGCAAATATTCATAAGGTCAACCTAATAAAGAAATTATGTGAAAATTATGTATCGGAGGTTCGATATTGCGATATTTCATATTATGTGTATGGAGAGTATCCAATTTCATCGGACGATTTTCTTACAACTTCAAACGTCGATTACAGGAAAACCAGACGTTGTTTTGACTCAATTTAAACGGATTTTTATTCAGAATTAAATAACCTATCATAATTGGTACAATAGTCCAATATTTGGAACAAAGATTTTTTTGTTTCGTATTTTTCGGACGGAAAAACAACGCAGGTCCCGACCTGCAAAATTTGTGAAAATTAATTGAAATTTTTTTCTACCGAAATTAGACGGCATATAGTTGCAAATATTCATAAGGTCAACCTAATAAAGAAATTATGTGAAAATTATGTATCGGAGGTTCGATATTGCGATATTTCATATTATGTGTATGGAGAGTATCCAATTTCATCGGACGATTTTCTTACAACTTCAAACGTCGATTACAGGAAAACCAGACGTAGTTTTGACTCAATCTAAACGGATTTTTATTCAGAATTAAATAACCTATCATAATTGGTACAATAGTCCAATATTTGGAACAATTATTTTTTTTGTTTCGTATTTTTCGGACGGAAAAACAACGCAGGTCCCGACCTGCAAAATTTGTGAAAATTAATTGAAATTTTTTTCTACTGAAATTAGACGGCATATAGTTGCAAATATTCATAAGGTCAACCTAATAAAGAAATTATGTGAAAATTATGTATCGGAGGTTCGATATTGCGATATTTCATATTATGTGTATGGAGAGTATCCAATTTCATCGGACGATTTTCTTACAACTTCAAACGTCGATTACAGGAAAACCAGACGTAGTTTTGACTCAATCTAAACGGATTTTTATTCAGAATTAAATAACCTATCATAATTGGTACAATAGTCCAATATTTGGAACAATGATTTTTTTTGTTTCGTATTTTTCGGACGGAAAAACAACGCAGGTCCCGACCTGCAAAATTTGTGAAAATTAATTGAAATTTTTTTCTACCGAAATTAGACGGCATATAGTTGCAAATATTCATAAGGTCAACCTAATAAAGAAATTATGTGAAAATTATGTATCGGAGGTTCGATATTGCGATATTTCATATTATGTGTATGGAGAGTATCCAATTTCATCGGACGATTTTCTTACAACTTCAAACGTCGATTACAGGAAAACCAGACGTTGTTTTGACTCAATTTAAACGGATTTTTATTCAGAATTAAATAACCTATCATAATTGGTACAATAGTCCAATATTTGGAACAATGATTTTTTTTGTTTCGTATTTTTCGGACGGAAAAACAACGCAGGTCCCGACCTGCAAAATTTGTGAAAATTAATTGAAATTTTTTTCTACCGAAATTAGACGGCATATAGTTGCAAATATTCATAAGGTCAACCTAATAAAGAAATTATGTGAAAATTATGTATCGGAGGTTCGATATTGCGATATTTCATATTATGTGTATGGAGAGTATCCAATTTCATCGGACGATTTTCTTACAACTTCAAACGTCGATTACAGGAAAACCAGACGTAGTTTTGACTCAATCTAAACGGATTTTTATTCAGAATTAAATAACCTATCATAATTGGTACAATAGTCCAATATTTGGAACAAAGATTTTTTTTGTTTCGTATTTTTCGGACGGAAAAACAACGCAGGTCCCGACCTGCAAAATTTGTGAAAATTAATTGAAATTTTTTTCTACCGAAATTAGACGGCATATAGTTGCAAATATTCATAAGGTCAACCTAATAAA
Organism: Nephrotoma guestfalica; assembly: GCA_963691935.1. Classification (NCBI taxonomy): domain Eukaryota; kingdom Metazoa; phylum Arthropoda; class Insecta; order Diptera; family Tipulidae; genus Nephrotoma; species Nephrotoma guestfalica. The sequence continues at coordinate 25,391 of CAVNVL010000053.1, read as the reverse complement.
GAAATTATGTGAAAATTATGTATCGGAGGTTCGATATTGCGATATTTCATATTATGTGTATGGAGAGTATCCAATTTCATCGGACGATTTTCTTACAACTTCAAACGTCGATTACAGGAAAACCAGACGTTGTTTTGACTCAATTTAAACGGATTTTTATTCAGAATTAAATAATATCATAATTGGTACAATAGTCCAATATTTGGAACAATGATTTTTTTTGTTTCGTATTTTTCGGACGGAAAAACAACGCAGGTCCCGACCTGCAAAATTTGTGAAAATTAATTGAAATTTTTTTCTACCGAAATTAGACGGCATATAGTTGCAAATATTCATAAGGTCAACCTAATAAAGAAATTATGTGAAAATTATGTATCGGAGGTTCGATATTGCGATATTTCATATTATGTGTATGGAGAGTATCCAATTTCATCGGACGATTTTCTTACAACTTCAAACGTCGATTACAGGAAAACCAGACGTTGTTTTGACTCAATTTAAACGGATTTTTATTCAGAATTAAATAACCTATGATAATTGGTACAATAGTCCAATATTTGGAACAATGATTTTTTTTGTTTCGTATTTCTCGGACGGAAAAACAACGCAGGTCCCGACCTGCAAAATTTGTGAAAATTAATTGAAATTTTTTTCTACCGAAATTAGACGGCATATAGTTGCAAATATTCATAAGGTCAACCTAATAAAGAAGTTATGTGAAAATTATGTATCGGAGGTTCGATATTGCGATATTTCATATTATGTGTATGGAGAGTATCCAATTTCATCGGACGATATTCTTACAACTTCAAACGTCGATTACAGGAAAACCAGACGTAGTTTTGACTCAATTTAAACGGATTTTTATTCAGAATTAAATAACCTATCATAATTGGTACAATAGTCCAATATTTGGAACAATGATTTTTTTTGTTTCGTATTTTTCGGACGGAAAAACAACGCAGGTCCCGACCTGCAAAATTTGTGAAAATTAATTGAAATTTTTTTCTACCGAAATTAGACGGCATATAGTTGCAAATATTCATAAGGTCAACCTAATAAAGAAATTATGTGAAAATTATGTATCGGAGGTTCGATATTGCGATATTTCATATTATGTGTATGGGGAGTATCCAATTTCATCGGACGATTTTCTTACAACTTCAAACGTCGATTACACGAAAACCAGACGTAGTTTTGACTCAATTTAAACGGATTTTTATTCAGAATTAAATAACCTATCATAATTGGTACAATAGTCCAATATTTGGAACAATGATTTTTTTTGTTTCGTATTTTTCGGACGGAAAAACAACGCAGGTCCCGACCTGCAAAATTTGTGAAAATTAATTGAAATTTTTTTCTACCGAAATTAGACGGCATATAGTTGCAAATATTCATAAGGTCAACCTAATAAAGAAATTATGTGAAAATTATGTATCGGAGGTTCGATATTGCGATATTTCATATTATGTGTATGGAGAGTATCCAATTTCATCGGACGATTTTCTTACAACTTCAAACGTCGATTACACGAAAACCAGACGTTGTTTTGACTCAATTTAAACGGATTTTTATTCAGAATTAAATAACCTATCATAATTGATACAATAGTCCAATATTTGGAACAACGATTTTTTTTGTTTCGTATTTTTCGGACGGAAAAACAACGCAGGTCCCGACCTGCAAAATTTGTGAAAATTAATTGAAATTTTTTTCTACCGAAATTAGACGGCATATAGTTGCAAATATTCATAAGGTCAACCTAATAAAGAAATTATGTGAAAATTATGTATCGGAGGTTCGATATTGCGATATTTCATATTATGTGTATGGAGAGTATCCAATTTCATCGGACGATTTTCTTACAACTTCAAACGTCGATTACAGGAAAACCAGACGTAGTTTTGACTCAATTTAAACGGATTTTTATTCAGAATTAAATAACCTATCATAATTGGTACAATAGTCCAATATTTGGAACAATGATTTTTTTTGTTTCGTATTTTTCGGACGGAAAAACAACGCAGGTCCCGACCTGCAAAATTTGTGAAAATTAATTGAAATTTTTTTCTACCGAAATTAGACGGCATATAGTTGCAAATATTCATAAGGTCAACCTAATAAAGAAATTATGTGAAAATTATGTATCGGAGGTTCGATATTGCGATATTTCATATTATGTGTATGGAGAGTATCCAATTTCATCGGACGATTTTCTTACAACTTCAAACGTCGATTACACGAAAACCAGACGTTGTTTTGACTCAATTTAAACGGATTTTTATTCAGAATTAAATAACCTATCATAATTGGTACAATAGTCCAATATTTGGAACAATGATTTTTTTTGTTTCGTATTTTTCGGACGGAAAAACAACGCAGGTCCCGACCTGCAAAATTTGTGAAAATTAATTGAAATTTTTTTCTACCGAAATTAGACGGCATATAGTTGCAAATATTCATAAGGTCAACCTAATAAAGAAATTATGTGAAAATTATGTATCGGAGGTTCGATATTGCGATATTTCATATTATGTGTATGGAGAGTATCCAATTTCATCGGACGATTTTCTTACAACTTCAAACGTCGATTACAGGAAAACCAGACGTTGTTTTGACTCAATTTAAACGGATTTTTATTCAGAATTAAATAACCTATCATAATTGGTACAATAGTCCAATATTTGGAACAATGATTTTTTTTGTTTCGTATTTTTCGGACGGAAAAACAACGGAGGTCCCGACCTGCAAAATTTGTGAAAATTAATTGAAATTTTTTTCTACCGAAATTAGACGGCATATAGTTGCAAATATTCATAAGGTCAACCTAATAAAGAAATTATGTGAAAATTATGTATCGGAGGTTCGATATTGCGATATTTCATATTATGTGTATGGAGAGTATCCAATTTCATCGGACGATTTTCTTACAACTTCAAACGTCGATTACAGGAAAACCAGACGTAGTTTTGACTCAATCTAAACGGATTTTTATTCAGAATTAAATAACCTATCATAATTGGTACAATAGTCCAATATTTGGAACAATGATTTTTTTTGTTTCGTATTTTTCGGACGGAAAAACAACGCAGGTCCCGACCTGCAAAATTTGTGAAAATTAATTGAAATTTTTTTCTACCGAAATTAGACGGCATATAGTTGCAAATATTCATAAGGTCAACCTAATAAAGAAATTATGTGAAAATTATGTATCGGAGGTTCGATATTGCGATATTTCATATTATGTGTATGGAGAGTATCCAATTTCATCGGACGATTTTCTTACAACTTCAAACGTCGATTACAGGAAAACCAGACGTTGTTTTGACTCAATTTAAACGGATTTTTATTCAGAATTAAATAACCTATCATAATTGGTACAATAGTCCAATATTTGGAACAATGATTTTTTTTGTTTCGTATTTTTCGGACGGAAAAACAACGCAGGTCCCGACCTGCAAAATTTGTGAAAATTAATTGAAATTTTTTTCTACCGAAATTAGACGGCATATAGTTGCAAATATTCATAAGGTCAACCTAATAAAGAAATTATGTGAAAATTATGTATCGGAGGTTCGATATTGCGATATTTCATATTATGTGTATGGAGAGTATCCAATTTCATCGGACGATTTTCTTACAACTTCAAACGTCGATTACAGGAAAACCAGACGTAGTTTTGACTCAATCTAAACGGATTTTTATTCAGAATTAAATAACCTATCATAATTGGTACAATAGTCCAATATTTGGAACAATGATTTTTTTTGTTTCGTATTTTTCGGACGGAAAAACAACGCAGGTCCCGACCTGCAAAATTTGTGAAAATTAATTGAAATTTTTTTCTACCGAAATTAGACGGCATATAGTTGCAAATATTCATAAGGTCAACCTAATAAAGAAATTATGTGAAAATTATGTATCGGAGGTTCGATATTGCGATATTTCATATTATGTGTATGGAGAGTATCCAATTTCATCGGACGATTTTCTTACAACTTCAAACGTCGATTACAGGAAAACCAGACGTTGTTTTGACTCAATTTAAACGGATTTTTATTCAGAATTAAATAACCTATCATAATTGGTACAATAGTCCAATATTTGGAACAATGATTTTTTTTGTTTCGTATTTTTCGGACGGAAAAACAACGCAGGTCCCGACCTGCAAAATTTGTCAAAATTAATTGAAATTTTTTTCTACCGAAATTAGACGGCATATAGTTGCAAATATTCATAAGGTCAACCTAATAAAGAAATTATGTGAAAATTATGTATCGGAGGTTCGATATTGCAATATTTCATATTATGTGTATGGAGAGTATCCAATTTCATCGGACGATTTTCTTACAACTTCAAACGTCGATTACAGGAAAACCAGACGTAGTTTTGACTCAATTTAAACGGATTTTTATTCAGAATTAAATAACCTATCATAATTGGTACAATAGTCCAATATTTGGAACAATGATTTTTTTTGTTTCGTATTTTTCGGACGGAAAAACAACGCAGGTCCCGACCTGCAAAATTTGTGAAAATTAATTGAAATTTTTTTCTACCGAAATTAGACGGCATATAGTTGCAAATATTCATAAGGTCAACCTAATAAAGAAATTATGTGAAAATTATGTATCGGAGGTTCGATATTGCGATATTTCATATTATGTGTATGGAGAGTATCCAATTTCATCGGACGATTTTCTTACAACTTCAAACGTCGATTACAGGAAAACCAGACGTTGTTTTGACTCAATTTAAACGGATTTTTATTCAGAATTAAATAACCTATCATAATTGGTACAATAGTCCAATATTTGGAACAATGATTTTTTTTGTTTCGTATTTTTCGGACGGAAAAACAACGCAGGTCCCGACCTGCAAAATTTGTGAAAATTAATTGAAATTTTTTTCTACCGAAATTAGACGGCATATAGTTGCAAATATTCATAAGGTCAACCTAATAAAGAAATTATGTGAAAATTATGTATCGGAGGTTCGATATTGCGATATTTCATATTATGTGTATGGAGAGTATCCAATTTCATCGGACGATTTTCTTACAACTTCAAACGTCGATTACAGGAAAACCAGACGTTGTTTTGACTCAATTTAAACGGATTTTTATTCAGAATTAAATAACCTATCATAATTGGTACAATAGTCCAATATTTGGAACAATGATTTTTTTTGTTTCGTATTTTTCGGACGGAAAAACAACGCAGGTCCCGACCTGCAAAATTTGTGAAAATTAATTGAAATTTTTTTCTACCGAAATTAGACGGCATATAGTTGCAAATATTCATAAGGTCAACCTAATAAAGAAATTATGTGAAAATTATGTATCGGAGGTTCGATATTGCGATATTTCATATTATGTGTATGGAGAGTATCCAATTTCATCGGACGATTTTCTTACAACTTCAAACGTCGATTACAGGAAAACCAGACGTTGTTTTGACTCAATTTAAACGGATTTTTATTCAGAATTAAATAACCTATCATAATTGGTACAATAGTCCAATATTTGGAACAATGATTTTTTTTGTTTCGTATTTCTCGGACGGAAAAACAACGCAGGTCCCGACCTGCAAAATTTGTGAAAATTAATTGAAATTTTTTTCTACCGAAATTAGACGGCATATAGTTGCAAATATTCATAAGGTCAACCTAATAAAGAAGTTATGTGAAAATTATGTATCGGAGGTTCGATATTGCGATATTTCATATTATGTGTATGGAGAGTATCCAATTTCATCGGACGATTTTCTTACAACTTCAAACGTCGATTACAGGAAAACCAGACGTAGTTTTGACTCAATTTAAACGGATTTTTATTCAGAATTAAATAACCTATCATAATTGGTACAATAGTCCAATATTTGGAACAATGATTTTTTTTGTTTCGTATTTTTCGGACGGAAAAACAACGCAGGTCCCGACCTGCAAAATTTGTGAAAATTAATTGAAATTTTTTTCTACCGAAATTAGACGGCATATAGTTGCAAATATTCATAAGGTCAACCTAATAAAGAAATTATGTGAAAATTATGTATCGGAGGTTCGATATTGCGATATTTCATATTATGTGTATGGGAGTATCCAATTTCATCGGACGATTTTCTTACAACTTCAAACGTCGATTACACGAAAACCAGACGTAGTTTTGACTCAATTTAAACGGATTTTTATTCAGAATTAAATAACCTATCATAATTGGTACAATAGTCCAATATTTGGAACAATGATTTTTTTTGTTTCGTATTTTTCGGACGGAAAAACAACGCAGGTCCCGACCTGCAAAATTTGTGAAAATTAATTGAAATTTTTTTCTACCGAAATTAGACGGCATATAGTTGCAAATATTCATAAGGTCAACCTAATAAAGAAATTATGTGAAAATTATGTATCGGAGGTTCGATATTGCGATATTTCATATTATGTGTATGGAGAGTATCCAATTTCATCGGACGATTTTCTTACAACTTCAAACGTCGATTACACGAAAACCAGACGTTGTTTTGACTCAATTTAAACGGATTTTAATTCAGAATTAAATAACCTATCATAATTGGTACAATAGTCCAATATTTGGAACAACGATTTTTTTTGTTTCGTATTTTTCGGACGGAAAAACAACGCAGGTCCCGACCTGCAAAATTTGTGAAAATTAATTGAAATTTTTTTCTACCGAAATTAGACGGCATATAGTTGCAAATATTCATAAGGTCAACCTAATAAAGAAATTATGTGAAAATTATGTATCGGAGGTTCGATATTGCGATATTTCATATTATGTGTATGGAGAGTATCCAATTTCATCGGACGATTTTCTTACAACTTCAAACGTCGATTACAGGAAAACCAGACGTAGTTTTGACTCAATTTAAACGGATTTTTATTCAGAATTAAATAACCTATCATAATTGGTACAATAGTCCAATATTTGGAACAATGATTTTTTTTGTTTCGTATTTTTCGGACGGAAAAACAACGCAGGTCCCGACCTGCAAAATTTGTGAAAATTAATTGAAATTTTTTTCTACCGAAATTAGACGGCATATAGTTGCAAATATTCATAAGGTCAACCTAATAAAGAAATTATGTGAAAATTATGTATCGGAGGTTCGATATTGCGATATTTCATATTATGTGTATGGAGAGTATCCAATTTCATCGGACGATTTTCTTACAACTTCAAACGTCGATTACACGAAAACCAGACGTTGTTTTGACTCAATTTAAACGGATTTTTATTCAGAATTAAATAACCTATCATAATTGGTACAATAGTCCAATATTTGGAACAATGATTTTTTTTGTTTCGTATTTTTCGGACGGAAAAACAACGCAGGTCCCGACCTGCAAAATTTGTGAAAATTAATTGAAATTTTTTTCTACCGAAATTAGACGGCATATAGTTGCAAATATTCATAAGGTCAACCTAATAAAGAAATTATGTGAAAATTATGTATCGGAGGTTCGATATTGCGATATTTCATATTATGTGTATGGAGAGTATCCAATTTCATCGGACGATTTTCTTACAACTTCAAACGTCGATTACAGGAAAACCAGACGTTGTTTTGACTCAATTTAAACGGATTTTTATTCAGAATTAAATAACCTATCATAATTGGTACAATAGTCCAATATTTGGAACAATGATTTTTTTTGTTTCGTATTTTTCGGACGGAAAAACAACGGAGGTCCCGACCTGCAAAATTTGTGAAAATTAATTGAAATTTTTTTCTACCGAAATTAGACGGCATATAGTTGCAAATATTCATAAGGTCAACCTAATAAAGAAATTATGTGAAAATTATGTATCGGAGGTTCGATATTGCGATATTTCATATTATGTGTATGGAGAGTATCCAATTTCATCGGACGATTTTCTTACAACTTCAAACGTCGATTACAGGAAAACCAGACGTAGTTTTGACTCAATCTAAACGGATTTTTATTCAGAATTAAATAACCTATCATAATTGGTACAATAGTCCAATATTTGGAACAATGATTTTTTTTGTTTCGTATTTTTCGGACGGAAAAACAACGCAGGTCCCGACCTGCAAAATTTGTCAAAATTAATTGAAATTTTTTTCTACCGAAATTAGACGGCATATAGTTGCAAATATTCATAAGGTCAACCTAATAAAGAAATTATGTGAAAATTATGTATCGGAGGTTCGATATTGCGATATTTCATATTATGTGTATGGAGAGTATCCAATTTCATCGGACGATTTTCTTACAACTTCAAACGTCGATTACAGGAAAACCAGACGTTGTTTTGACTCAATTAAACGGATTTTTATTCAGAATTAAATAACCTATCATAATTGGTACAATAGTCCAATATTTGGAACAATGATTTTTTTTGTTTCGTATTTTTCGGACGGAAAAACAACGCAGGTCCCGACCTGCAAAATTTGTGAAAATTAATTGAAATTTTTTTCTACCGAAATTAGACGGCATATAGTTGCAAATATTCATAAGGTCAACCTAATAAAGAAATTATGTGAAAATTATGTATCGGAGGTTCGATATTGCGATATTTCATATTATGTGTATGGAGAGTATCCAATTTCATCGGACGATTTTCTTACAACTTCAAACGTCGATTACAGGAAAACCAGACGTAGTTTTGACTCAATCTAAACGGATTTTTATTCAGAATTAAATAACCTATCATAATTGGTACAATAGTCCAATATTTGGAACAATGATTTTTTTTGTTTCGTATTTTTCGGACGGAAAAACAACGCAGGTCCCGACCTGCAAAATTTGTGAAAATTAATTGAAATTTTTTTCTACCGAAATTAGACGGCATATAGTTGCAAATATTCATAAGGTCAACCTAATAAAGAAATTATGTGAAAATTATGTATCGGAGGTTCGATATTGCGATATTTCATATTATGTGTATGGAGAGTATCCAATTTCATCGGACGATTTTCTTACAACTTCAAACGTCGATTACAGGAAAACCAGACGTAGTTTTGACTCAATCTAAACGGATTTTTATTCAGAATTAAATAACCTATCATAATTGGTACAATAGTCCAATATTTGGAACAATGATTTTTTTTGTTTCGTATTTTTCGGACGGAAAAACAACGCAGGTCCCGACCTGCAAAATTTGTGAAAATTAATTGAAATTTTTTCTACCGAAATTAGACGGCATATAGTTGCAAATATTCATAAGGTCAACCTAATAAAGAAATTATGTGAAAATTATGTATCGGAGGTTCGATATTGCGATATTTCATATTATGTGTATGGAGAGTATCCAATTTCATCGGACGATTTTCTTACAACTTCAAACGTCGATTACAGGAAAACCAGACGTTGTTTTGACTCAATTTAAACGGATTTTTATTCAGAATTAAATAACCTATCATAATTGGTACAATAGTCCAATATTTGGAACAATGATTTTTTTTGTTTCGTATTTTTCGGACGGAAAAACAACGCAGGTCCCGACCTGCAAAATTTGTGAAAATTAATTGAAATTTTTTTCTACCGAAATTAGACGGCATATAGTTGCAAATATTCATAAGGTCAACCTAATAAAGAAATTATGTGAAAATTATGTATCGGAGGTTCGATATTGCGATATTTCATATTATGTGTATGGAGAGTATCCAATTTCATCGGACGATTTTCTTACAACTTCAAACGTCGATTACAGGAAAACCAGACGTAGTTTTGACTCAATCTAAACGGATTTTTATTCAGAATTAAATAACCTATCATAATTGGTACAATAGTCCAATATTTGGAACAATGATTTTTTTTGTTTCGTATTTTTCGGACGGAAAAACAACGCAGGTCCCGACCTGCAAAATTTGTGAAAATTAATTGAAATTTTTTTCTACCGAAATTAGACGGCATATAGTTGCAAATATTCATAAGGTCAACCTAATAAAGAAATTATGTGAAAATTATGTATCGGAGGTTCGATATTGCGATATTTCATATTATGTGTATGGAGAGTATCCAATTTCATCGGACGATTTTCTTACAACTTCAAACGTCGATTACAGGAAAACCAGACGTTGTTTTGACTCAATTTAAACGGATTTTTATTCAGAATTAAATTACCTATCATAATTGGTACAATAGTCCAATATTTGGAACAATGATTTTTTTTGTTTCGTATTTTTCGGACGGAAAAACAACGCAGGTCCCGACCTGCAAAATTTGTGAAAATTAATTGAAATTTTTTTTCTACCGAAATTAGACGGCATATAGTTGCAAATATTCATAAGGTCAACCTAATAAAGAAATTATGTGAAAATTATGTATCGGAGGTTCGATATTGCGATATTTCATATTATGTGTATGGAGAGTATCCAATTTCATCGGACGATTTTCTTACAACTTCAAACGTCGATTACAGGAAAACCAGACGTAGTTTTGACTCAATCTAAACGGATTTTTATTCAGAATTAAATAACCTATCATAATTGGTACAATAGTCCAATATTTGGAACAATGATTTTTTTTGTTTCGTATTTTTCGGACGGAAAAACAACGCAGGTCCCGACCTGCAAAATTTGTGAAAATTAATTGAAATTTTTTTCTACCGAAATTAGACGGCATATAGTTGCAAATATTCATAAGGTCAACCTAATAAAGAAATTATGTGAAAATTATGTATCGGAAAAGATGTATTGGAGAGTATCCAATTTCATCGGACGATTTTCTTACAACTTCAAACGTCGATTACAGGAAAACCAGACGTAGTTTTGACTCAATTTAAACGGATTTTTATTCAGAATTAAATAACCTATCATAATTGGTACAATAGTCCAATATTTGGAACAATGATTTTTTTTGTTTCGTATTTTTCGGACGGAAAAAACAACGCAGGTCCCGACCTGCAAAATTTGTGAAAATTAATTGAAATTTTTTTCTACCGAAATTAGACGGCATATAGTCAAATATTCATAAGGTCAACCTAATAAAGAAATTATGTGAAAATTATGTATCGGAGGTTCGATATTGCGATATTTCATATTATGTGTATGGAGAGTATCCAATTTCATCGGACGATTTTCTTACAACTTCAAACGTCGATTACAGGAAAACCAGACGTTGTTTTGACTCAATTTAAACGGATTTTTATTCAGAATTAAATAACCTATCATAATTGGTACAATAGTCCAATATTTGGAACAATGATTTTTTTTGTTTCGTATTTTTCGGACGGAAAAACAACGCAGGTCCCGACCTGCAAAATTTGTGAAAATTAATTGAAATTTTTTTCTACCGAAATTAGACGGCATATGGTTGCAAATATTCATAAGGCCAACCTAATAAAGAAATTATGTGAAAATTATGTATCGGAGGTTCGATATTGCGATATTTCATATTATGTGTATGGAGAGTATCCAATTTCATCGGACGATATTCTTACAACTTCAAACGTCGATTACACGAAAACCAGACGTTGTTTTGACTCAATTTAAACGGATTTTTATTCAGAATTAAATAACCTATCATAATTGGTACAATAGTCCAATATTTGGAACAATGATTTTTTTTGTTTCGTATTTTTCGGACGGAAAAAACAACGCAGGTCCCGACCTGCAAAATTTGTGAAAATTAATTGAAATTTTTTTCTACCGAAATTAGACGGCATATAGTTGCAAATATTCATAAGGTCAACCTAATAAAGAAATTATGTGAAAATTATGTATCGGAGGTTCGATATTGCGATATTTCATATTATGTGTATGGAGAGTATCCAATTTCATCGGACGATTTTCTTACAACTTCAAACGTCGATTACACGAAAACCAGACGTTGTTTTGACTCAATTTAAACGGATTTTATTCAGAATTAAATAACCTATCATAATTGGTACAATAGTCCAATATTTGGAACAATGATTTTTTTTGTTTCGTATTTTTTCGGACGGAAAAACAACGCAGGTCCCGACCTGCAAAATTTGTCAAAATTAATTGAAATTTTTTTCTACCGAAATTAGACGGCATATAGTTGCAAATATTCATAAGGTCAACTTAATAAAGAAATTATGTGAAAATTATGTATCGGAGGTTCGATATTGCGATATTTCATATTATGTGTATGGAGAGTATCCAATTTCATCGGACGATTTTCTTACAACTTCAAACGTCGATTACAGGAAAACCAGACGTAGTTTTGACTCAATTTAAACGGATTTTTATTCAGAATTAAATAACCTATCATAATTGGTACAATAGTCCAATATTTGGAACAATGATTTTTTTTGTTTCGTATTTTTCGGACGGAAAAACAACGCAGGTCCCGACCTGCAAAATTTGTGAAAATTAATTGAAATTTTTTTCTACCGAAATTAGACGGCATATAGTTGCAAATATTCATAAGGTCAACCTAATAAAGAAATTATGTGAAAATTATGTATCGGAGGTTCGATATTGCGATATTTCATATTATGTGTATGGAGAGTATCCAATTTCATCGGACGATATTCTTACAACTTCAAACGTCGATTACAGGAAAACCAGACGTAGTTTTGACTCAATTTAAACGGATTTTTATTCAGAATTAAATAACCTATCATAATTGGTACAATAGTCCAATATTTGGAACAATGATTTTTTTTGTTTCGTATTTTTTCGGACGGAAAAACAACGCAGGTCCCGACCTGCAAAATTTGTGAAAATTAATTGAAATTTTTTTCTACCGAAATTAGACGGCATATAGTTGCAAATATTCATAAGGTCAACCTAATAAAGAAATTATGTGAAAATTATGTATCGGAGGTTCGATATTGCGATATTTCATATTATGTGTATGGAGAGTATCCAATTTCATCGGACGATTTTCTTACAACTTCAAACGTCGATTACAGGAAAACCAGACGTAGTTTTGACTCAATTTAAACGGATTTTTATTCAGAATTAAATAACCTATCATAATTGGTACAATAGTCCAATATTTGGAACAATGATTTTTTTTGTTTCGTATTTTTCGGACGGAAAAACAACGCAGGTCCCGACCTGCAAAATTTGTGAAAATTAATTGAAATTTTTTTCTACCGAAATTAGACGGCATATAGTTGCAAATATTCATAAGGTCAACCTAATAAAGAAATTATGTGAAAATTATGTATCGGAGGTTCGATATTGCGATATTTCATATTATGTGTATGGAGAGTATCCAATTTCATCGGACGATTTTCTTACAACTTCAAACGTCGATTACAGGAAAACCAGACGTTGTTTTGACTCAATTTAAACGGATTTTTATTCAGAATTAAATAACCTATTCATAATTGGTACAATAGTCCAATATTTGGAACAATGATTTTTTTTGTTTCGTATTTTTCGGACGGAAAAACAACGCAGGTCCCGACCTGCAAAATTTGTGAAAATTAATTGAAATTTTTTTCTAGCCGAAATTAGACGGCATATAGTTGCAAATATTCATAAGGTCAACCTAATAAAGAAATTATGTATCGGAGGTTCGATATTGCGATATTTCATATTATGTGTATGGAGAGTATCCAATTTCATCGGACGATTTTCTTACAACTTCAAACGTCGATTACAGGAAAACCAGACGTAGTTTTGACTCAATTTAAACGGATTTTTATTCAGAATTAAATAACCTATCATAATTGGTACAATAGTCCAATATTTGGAACAATGATTTTTTTTGTTTCGTATTTTTCGGACGGAAAAACAACGCAGGTCCCGACCTGCAAAATTTGTGAAAATTAATTGAAATTTTTTTCTACCGAAATTAGATGGCATATAGTTGCAAATATTCATAAGGCCAACCTAATAAAGAAATTATGTGAAAATTATGTATCGGAGGTTCGATATTGCGATATTTCATATTATGTGTATGGAGAGTATCCAATTTCATCGGACGATTTTCTTACAACTTCAAACGTCGATTACACGAAAACCAGACGTTGTTTTGACTCAATTTAAACGGATTTTTATTCAGAATTAAATAACCTATCATAATTGGTACAATAGTCCAATATTTGGAACAATGATTTTTTTTGTTTCGTCTTTTTCGGACGGAAAAACAACGCAGGTCCCGACCTGCAAAATTTGTGAAAATTAATTGAAATTTTTTTCTACCGAAATTAGACGGCATATAGTTGCAAATATTCATAAGGTCAACCTAATAAAGAAATTATGTGAAAATTATGTATCGGAGGTTCGATATTGCGATATTTCATATTATGTGTATGGAGAGTATCCAATTTCATCGGACGATTTTCTTACAACATCAAACGTCGATTACAGGAAAACCAGACGTAGTTTTGACTCAATTTAAACGGATTTTTATTCAGAATTAAATAACCTATCATAATTGGTACAATAGTCCAATATTTGGAACAATGATTTTTTTTGCTTCGTATTTTTCGGACGGAAAAACAACGCAGGTCCCGACCTGCAAATTTTGTGATAATTAATTGAAATTATTTCTACCGAAATTAGACGGCATATAGTTGCAAATATTCATAAGGTCAACCTAATAACGAAATTATGTGAAAAATATGTATCGGAGGTTCGATATTGCGATATTTCATATTATGTGTATGGAGAGTATCCACTTTCATCGGACGATTTTCTTACAACTTCAAACGTCGATTACAGGAAAACCAGACGTAGTTTTGACTCAATTTAAACGGATTTTTATTCAGAATTAAATAACCTATCATAATTGGTACAATAGTCCAATATTTGGAACAATGATTTTTTTTGTTTCGTATTTTTCGGACGGAAAAACAACGCAGGTCCCGACCTGCAAAATTTGTGAAAATTAATTGAAATTTTTCTTCTACCGAAATTAGACGGCATATAGTTGCAAATATTCATAAGGTCAACCTAATAAAGAAATTATGTGAAAATTATGTATCGGAGGTTCGATATTGCGATATTTCATATTATGTGTATGGAGAGTATCCAATTTCATCGGACGATTTTCTTACAACTTCAAAACGTCGATTACAGGAAAACCAGACGTAGTTTTGACTCAATTTAAACGGATTTTTATTCAGAATTAAATAACCTATCATAATTGGTACAATAGTCCAATATTTGGAACAATGATTTTTTTTGTTTCGTATTTTTCGGACGGAAAAACAACGCAGGTCCCGACCTGCAAAAATTTGTCAAAATTAATTGAAATTTTTTTCTACCGAAATTAGACGGCATATAGTTGCAAATATTCATAAGGTCAACCTAATAAAGAAATTATGTGAAAATTATGTATCGGAGGTTCGATATTGCGATATTTCATATTATGTGTATGGAGAGTATCCAATTTCATCGGACGATTTTCTTACAACTTCAAACGTCGATTACAGGAAAACCAGACGTTGTTTTGACTGAATTTAAACGGATTTTTATTCAGAATTAAATTACCTATCATAATTGGTACAATAGTCCAATATTTGGAACAATGATTTTTTTTGTTTCGTATTTTTCGGACGGAAAAAACAACGCAGGTCCCGACCTGCAAAATTTGTGAAAATTAATTGAAATTTTTTTCTACCGAAATTAGACGGCATATAGTTGCAAATATTCATAAGGTCAACTTAATAAAGAAATTATGTGAAAATTATGTATCGGAGGTTCGATATTGCGATATTTCATATTATGTGTATGGAGAGTATCCAATTTCATCGGACGATTTTCTTACAACTTCAAACGTCGATTACAGGAAAACCAGACGTTGTTTTCACTCAATTTAAACGGATTTTTATTCAGAATTAAATAACCTATCATAATTGGTACAATAGTCCAATATTTGGAACAATGATTTTTTTTGTTTCGTATTTTTCGGACGGAAAAACAACGCAGGTCCCGACCTGCAAAATTGTGAAAATTAATTGAAATTTTTTTCTACCGAAATTAGACGGCATATAGTTGCAAATATTCATAAGGTCAACCTAATAAAGAAATTATGTGAAAATTATGTATCGGAGGTTCGATATTGCGATATTTCATATTATGTGTATGGAGAGTATCCAATTTCATCGGACGATTTTCTTACAACTTCAAACGTCGATTACAGGAAAACCAGACGTAGTTTTGACTCAATTTAAACGGATTTTTATTCAGAATTAAATAACCTATCATAATTGGTACAATAGTCCAATATTTGGAACAATGATTTTTTTTGTTTCGTATTTTTCGGACGGAAAAACAACGCAGGTCCCGACCTGCAAAATTTGTGAAAATTAATTGAAATTTTTTTCTACCGAAATTAGACGGCATATAGTTGCAAATATTCATAAGGTCAACCTAATAAAGAAATTATGTGAAAATTATGTATCGGAGGTTCGATATTGCGATATTTCATATTATGTGTATGGAGAGTATCCAATTTCATCGGACGATTTTCTTACAACTTCAAACGTCGATTACAGGAAAACCAGACGTTGTTTTGACTCAATTTAAACGGATTTTTATTCAGAATTAAATAACCTATCATAATTGGTACAATAGTCCAATATTTGGAACAATGATTTTTTTTGTTTCGTATTTTTCGGACGGAAAAACAACGCAGGTCCCGACCTGCAAAATTTGTCAAAATTAATTGAAATTTTTTTCTACCGAAATTAGACGGCATATAGTTGCAAATATTCATAAGGTCAACCTAATAAAGAAATTATGTGAAAATTATGTATCGGAGGTTCGATATTGCGATATTTCATATTATGTGTATGGAGAGTATCCAATTTCATCGGACGATTTCTTACAACTTTCAAACGTCGATTACACGAAAACCAGACGTTGTTTTGACTCAATTTAAACGGATTTTTATTCAGAATTAAATAACCTATCATAATTGGTACAATAGTCCAATATTTGGAACAATGATTTTTTTTATTTCGTATTTTTCGGACGGAAAAACAACGCAGGTCCCGACCTGCAAAATTTGTGAAAATTAATTGAAATTTTTTTCTACCGAAATTAGACGGCATATAGTTGCAAATATTCATAAGGTCAACCTAATAAAGAAATTATGTGAAAATTATGTATCGGAGGTTCGATATTGCGATATTTCATATTATGTGTATGGAGAGTATCCAATTTCATCGGACGATTTTCTTACAACTTCAAACGTCGATTACAGGAAAACCAGACGTTGTTTTGACTCAATTTAAAACGGATTTTTATTCAGAATTAAATAACCTATCATAATTGGTACAATAGTCCAATATTTGGAACAATGATTTTTTTTGTTTCGTATTTTTTCGGACGGAAAAACAACGCAGGTCCCGACCTGCAAAATTTGTGAAAATTAATTGAAATTTTTTTCTACCGAAATTAGACGGCATATAGTTGCAAATATTCATAAGGTCAACCTAATAAAGAAATTATGTGAAAATATGTATCGGAGGTTCGATATTGCGATATTTCATATTATGTGTATGGAAAGTATCCAATTTCATCGGACGATTTTCTTACAACTTCAAACGTCGATTACACGAAAACCAGACGTTGTTTTGACTCAATTTAAACGGATTTTTATTCAGAATTAAATAACCTATCATAATTGGTACAATAGTCCAATATTTGGAACAATGATTTTTTTTGTTTCGTATTTTTCGGACGGAAAAACAACGCAGGTCCCGACCTGCAAAATTTGTGAAAATTAATTGAAATTTTTTTCTACCGAAATTAGACGGCATATAGTTGCAAATATTCATAAGGTCAACCTAATAAAGAAATTATGTGAAAATTATGTATCGGAGGTTCGATATTGCGATATTTCATATTATGTGTATGGAGAGTATCCAATTTCATCGGACGATTTTCTTACAACTTCAAACGTCGATTACACGAAAACCAGACGTAGTTTTGACTCAATTTAAACGGATTTTTATTCAGAATTAAATAACCTATCATAATTGGTACAATAGTCCAATATTTGGAACAATGATTTTTTTTGTTTCGTATTTTTCGGACGGAAAAACAACGCAGGTCCCGACCTTGCAAAATTTGTGAAAATTAATTGAAATTTTTTTCTACCGAAATTAGACGGCATATAGTTGCAAATATTCATAAGGTCAACCTAATAAAGAAATTATGTGAAAATTATGTATCGGAGGTTCGATATTGCGATATTTCATATTATGTGTATGGAGAGTATCCAATTTCATCGGACGATTTTCTTACAACTTCAAACGTCGATTACAGGAAAACCAGACGTTGTTTTGACTCAATTTAAACGGATTTTTATTCAGAATTAAATAACCTATCATAATTGGTACAATAGTCCAATATTTGGAACAATGATTTTTTTTGTTTCGTATTTTTCGGACGGAAAAACAACGCAGGTCCGACCTGCAAAATTTGTGAAAATTAATTGAAATTTTTTTCTACCGAAATTAGACGGCATATAGTTGCAAATATTCATAAGGTCAACCTAATAAAGAAATTATGTGAAAATTATGTATCGGAGGTTCGATATTGCGATATTTCATATTATGTGTATGGAGAGTATCCAATTTCATCGGACGATTTTCTTACAACTTCAAACGTCGATTACAGGAAAACCAGACGTTGTTTTGACTCAATTTAAACGGATTTTTATTCAGAATTAAATAACCCTATCATAATTGGTACAATAGTCCAATATTTGGAACAATGATTTTTTTTGTTTCGTATTTTTCGGACGGAAAAACAACGCAGGTCCCGACCTGCAAAATTTGTGAAAATTAATTGAAATTTTTTTTCTTACCGAAATTAGACGGCATATAGTTGCAAATATTCATAAGGTCAACCTAATAAAGAAATTATGTGAAAAATTTTGTATCGGAGGTTCGATATTGCGATATTTCATATATGTGTATGGAGAGTATCCAATTTCATCGGACGATTTTTCTTACAACTTCAAACGGTCGATTACAGGAAAACCAGACGTAGTTTTGACTCAATTTAAACGGATTTTTATTCAGAATTAAATAACCTATCATAATTGTACCATAGTCCAATATTTGGAACAATGATTTTTTTTGTTCGTATTTTTCGGACGGAAAAACAACGCAGGTCCCGACCTGCAAAATTTGTCAAAATTAATTGAAATTTTTTTCTACCGAAATTAGACGGCATATAGTTGCAAATATTCATAAGGTCAACCTAATAAAGAAATTATGTGAAAATTATGTATCGGAGGTTCGATATTGCGATATTTCATATTATGTGTATGGAGAGTATCCAATTTCATCGGACGATTTTTTACAACTTCAAACGTCGATTACAGGAAAACCAGACGTAGTTTGACTCAATTTAAACGGATTTTTATCAGAATTAAATAACCTATCATAATTGGTACAATAGTCCAATATTTGGAACAATGATTTTTTTTGTTTCGTATTTTTCGGACGGAAAAACAACGCAGGTCCCGACCTGCAAAATTTGTGAAAATTAATTGAAATTTTTTCTACCGAAATTAGACGGCATATAGTTGCAATATTCATAAGGTCAACCTATAAAGAAATTATGTGAAATTATGTATCGGAGGTTCGATATTGCGATATTCATATTATGTGTATGGAGAGTATCCAATTTCTCGGACGATTTTCTTACAACTTCAAACGTCGATTACAGGAAAACCAGACGTAGTTTTGACTCAATTTAAACGGATTTTTATTCAGAATTAACATAACCTATCATAATTGGTACAATAGTCCAATATTTGGAACAATGATTTTTTTTGTTTCGTATTTTTCGGACGGAAAAAACAACGCAGGTCCCGACCTGCAAAATTTGTGAAAATTAATTGAAATTTTTTTCTACCGAAATTAGACGGCATATAGTTGCAAATATTCATAAGGTCAACCTAATAAAGAAATTATGTGAAAATTATGTATCGGAGGTTCGATATTGCGATATTTCATATTATGTGTATGGAGAGTATCCAATTTCATCGGACGATTTTCTTACAACTTCAAACGTCGATTACAGGAAAACCAGACGTTGTTTTGACTCAATTTAAACGGATTTTTATTCAGAATTAAATTAACCTATCATAATTGGTACAATAGTCCAATATTTGGAACAATGATTTTTTTTGTTTCGTATTTTTCGGACGGAAAAACAACGCAGGTCCCGACCTGCAAAATTTGTGAAAATTAATTGAAATTTTTTTCTACCGAAATTAGACGGCATATAGTTGCAAATATCAAAGGTCAACCTAAAAGAAATTATGTGAAAATTATGTATCGGAGGTTCGATATTGCGATATTTCATATTATGTGTATGGAGAGTATCCAATTTCATCGGACGATTTTCTTACAACTTCAAACGTCGATTACAGGAAAACCAGACGTTGTTTTGACTCAATTTAAACGGATTTTTATTCAGAATTAAATAACCTATCATAATTGGTACAATAGTCCAATATTTGGAACAATGATTTTTTTTGTTTCGTATTTTTCGGACGGAAAAACAACGCAGGTCCCGACCTGCAAAATTTGTGAAAATTAATTGAAATTTTTTTCTACCGAAATTAGACGGCATTAGTTGCAAATTCAAAGGTCAACCTAATAAGAAATTATGTGAAAATTATGTATCGGAGGTTCGATATTGCGATATTTCATATTATGTGTATGGAGAGTATCCAATTTCATCGGACGATTTTCTTACAACTTCAAACGTCGATTACAGGAAAACCAGACGTTGTTTTTGACTCAATTTAAACGGATTTTTATTCAGAATTAAATAACCTATCATAATTGGTACAATAGTCCAATATTTGGAACAATGATTTTTTTGTTTCGTATTTTTCGGACGGAAAAACAACGCAGGTCCCGACCTGCAAAATTTGTGAAAATTAATTGAAATTTTTTTCTACCGAAATTAGACGGCATATAGTTGCAAATATTCATAAGGTCAACCTAATAAAGAAATTATGTGAAAATTTATGTATCGGAGGTTCGATATTGCGATATTTCATATTATGTGTATGGAGAGTATCCAATTTCATCGGACGATTTTCTTACAACTTCAAAACGTCGATTACAGGAAAACCAGACGTTGTTTTGACTCAATTTAAACGGATTTTTATTCAGAATTAAATAACCTATCATAATTGGTACAATAGTCCAATATTTGGAACAATGATTTTTTTTGTTTCGTATTTTTCGGACGGAAAAACAACGCAGGTCCCGACCTGCAAAATTTGTCAAAATTAATTGAAATTTTTTTCTACCGAAATTAGACGGCATATAGTTGCAAATATTCATAAGGTCAACCCTAATAAAGAAATTATGTGAAAATTATGTATCGGAGGTTCGATATTGCGATATTTCATATTATGTGTATGGAGAGTATCCAATTTCATCGGACGATTTTCTTACAACTTCAAACGTCGATTACAGGAAAACCAGACGTTGTTTTGACTCAATTTAAACGGATTTTTATTCAGAATTAAATAACCTATCATAATTGGTACAATAGTCCAATATTTGGACAATGATTTTTTTGTTTCGTATTTTTCGGACGGAAAACAACGCAGGTCCCGACCTGCAAAATTTGTGAAAATTAATTGAAATTTTTTTCTACCGAAATTAGACGGCATATAGTTGCAAATATTCATAAGGTCAACCTAATAAAGAAATTATGTGAAAATTTTGTTATCGGAGGTTCGAAATTGCGATATTTCATATTATGTGTATGGAGAGTATCCAATTTCATCGGACCGATTTTCTTACAACTTCAAACGTCGATTACAGGAAAACCAGACGTTGTTTTGACTCAATTTAAACGGATTTTTATTCAGAATTAAATAACCTATTCATAATTGGTACAATAGCCCCAATATTTGGAACAATGATTTTTTTTGTTTCGTATTTTTCGGACGAAAAACAACGCAGGTCCCGACCTGCAAAATTTGTGAAAATTAATTGAAATTTTTTTCTACCGAAATTAGACGGCATATAGTTGCAAATATTCATAAGGTCAACCTAATAAAGAAATATGTGAAAATTATGTATCGGAGGTTCGATATTGCGATATATCATATTATGTGTATGGAGAGTATCCAATTTCATCGGACGATTTTCTTACAACTTCAAACGTCGATTACAGGAAAACCAGACGTAGTTTTGACTCAATTTAACGGATTTTTATTCAGAATTAAATAACCTATCATAATTGGTACAATAGTCCAATATTTGGAACAATGATTTTTTTTTGTTTCGTATTTTTCGGACGGAAAAACAACGCAGGTCCCGACCTGCAAAATTTGTCAAAATTAATTGAAATTTTTTCTACCGAAATTAGACGGCATATAGTTGCAAATATTCATAAGGTCAACCTAATAAAGAAATTATGTGAAAATTATGTATCGGAGGTTCGATATTGCGATATTTCATATTATGTGTATGGAGAGTATCCAATTTCATCGGACGATTTTCTTACAACTTCAAACGTCGATTACAGGAAAACCAGACGTTGTTTTGACTCAATTTAAAACGGATTTTTATTCAGAATTAAAATAACCTATCATAATTGGTACAATAGTCCAATATTTGGAACAATGATTTTTTTTGTTTCGTATTTTTCGGACGGAAAAAACAACGCAGGTCCCGACCTGCAAAATTTGTGAAAATTAATTGAAATTTTTTTCTACCGAAATTAGACGGCATATAGTGCAAATATTCATAAGGTCAACCTAATAAAGAAATTATGTGAAAATTATGTATCGGAGGTTCGAAATTGCGATATTTCATATTATGTGTATGGAGAGTATCCAATTTCATCGGACGATTTTCTTACAACTTCAAACGTCGATTACAGGAAAACCAGACGTTGTTTTGACTCAATTTAAACGGATTTTTATTCAGAATTAAATAACCTATCATAATTGGTACAATAGCCCAATATTTGGAACAATGATTTTTTTTGTTTCGTATTTTTCGGACGGAAAAACAACGCAGGTCCCGACCTGCAAAATTTGTGAAAATTAATTGAAATTTTTTTCTACCGAAATTAGACGGCATATAGTTGCAAATATTCATAAGGTCAACCTAATAAAGAAATTATGTGAAAATTATGTATCGGAGGTTCGATATTGCGATATTTCATATTATGTGTATGGAGAGTATCCAATTTCATCGGACGATTTTCTTACAAACTTCAAACGTCGATTACAGGAAAACCAGACGTAGTTTTGACTCAATTTAAACGGATTTTTATTCAGAATTAAATAACCTATCATAATTGGTACAAAGTCCAATATTTGGAACAATGATTTTTTTGTTTCGTATTTTTCGGACGGAAAACAACGCAGGTCCCGACCTGCAAAATTTGTGAAAATTAATTGAAATTTTTTTCTACCGAAATTAGACGGCATATAGTTGCAAATATTCATAAGGTCAACCTAATAAAGAAATTATGTGAAAATTATGTATCGGAGGTTCGATATTGCGATATTTCATATTATGTGTATGGAGAGTATCCAATTTCATCGACGATTTTCTTACAACTTCAAACGTCGATTACAGGAAAACCAGACGTAGTTTTGACTCAATTTAAACGGATTTTTTATTCAGAATTAAATAACCTATCATAATTGGTACAATAGTCCAATATTTGGAACAATGATTTTTTTGTTTCGTATTTTTCGGACGGAAAAAACAACGCAGGTCCCGACCTGCAAAATTGTGAAAATTAATTGAAATTTTTTTTCTACCGAAATTAGACGGCATATAGTTGCAAATATTCATAAGGTCAACCTAATAAAGAAATTATGTGAAAATTATGTATCGGAGGTTCGAAATTGCGATATTTCATATATATGTGTATGGAGAGTATCCAATTTCATCGGACGATTTTCTTACAAACTTCAAACGTCGATTACAGGAAAACCAGACGTTGTTTTGACTCAATTTAAACGGATTTTTATTCAGAATTAAATAACCTATCATAATTGGTACAATAGTCCAATATTTGGAACAATGATTTTTTTTGTTTCGTATTTTTCGGACGGAAAAACAACGCAGGTCCCGACCTGCAAAATTGTGAAATTAATTGAAATTTTTTTCTACCGAAATTAGACGGCATATAGTTGCAAATATTCATAAGGTCAACCTAAATAAAGAAATTATGTGGAAATATGTATCGGAGGTTCGATATTGCGATATTCATATTATGTGTATGGAGAGTATCCAATTTCATCGGACGATTTTCTTACAACTTCAAACGTCGATTACAGGAAAACCAGACGTTGTTTTGACTCAATTTTAAACGGATTTTTATTCAGATAAATAACCTATCATAATAGGTACAATAGTCCCAATATTTGGAACAATGATTTTTTTGTTTCGTATTTTTCGGACGCGAAAAACAACGCAGTCCCGACCTGCAAAATTTGCTGAAAATAATTGAAATTTTTTTCTACCGAAATTAGACGGCATATAGTTGCAAATATTCATAAAGGTCAACCTAATAAAGAAATTATGTGAAAATTATGTATCGGAGGTTCGATATTGCGATATCTTCATATTAGCTGTATGGTGAGTATCCAATTTCATCGGACGATTTTCTTACAACTTCAAACGTCGATTACCGGAAAACCAGACGTTGTTTTGACTCAATTTAAACGGATTTTTATTCAGAATTAAATAACCTATCATAATTGGTACCAATAGTCCAATATTTGAACAATGATATTTTTTGTTTCGTATTTTTCGGACGAGAAAAACAACGCAGGTCCCGACCTGCAAAATTTGTGATAATTAATTGAAATTTTTTTCTACCGAAATTAGACGGCATATAGTTGCAAATATTCATAAGGTCAACCTAATAAAGAAATTATGTGAAAATTATGTATCGGAGGTTCGATATTGCGATATTTCATATTATGTGTATGGAGAGTAATCCAATTTCATCGGACGATTTTCTTACAACTTCAAACGTCGATTACAGGAAAACCAGACGTAGTTTTGACTCAATTTAAACGGATTTTTATTCAGAATTAAATAACCTATCATAATTGGTACAATCAGTCCAATATTTGAAACAATGATTTTCTTTTGTTTCGTATTTTTCGGACGGAAAAACAACGCAGGTCCCGACCTGCAAAATTTGTGAAAATTAATTGAAATTTTTTTCTACCGAAATTAGACGCATATAGTGCAAATATTCATAAGGTCAACCTAATAAGAAATTATGTATCGGAGGTTCGATATTGCGATATTTCATATTATGTGTATGGAGAGTATCCAATTTCACGGACGATTTTCTTACAACTTCAAACGTCGATTACAGGAAAACCAGCCGTTGTTTTGACTCAATTTAAACAGGATTTTTATTCAGAATTAAATAACCTATCATAATTGGTACAATAGTCCAATATTTGGAACAATGATTTTTTTTGTTTCGTATTTTCGG